>RJWJ010038572.1:0-14920 GCA_004363605.1 Indri indri
GTGTATGTGTGTGTATGTGAGTGTATGTATGTGAGTGTGTGAGAGTGTGTGTGAGTGTATGTGAGGATGTGATTGTGTGAGAGTGTATGTGTGTGTGAGTGTGAGGATGTGATTGTGTGTGTATGTGTGTGTGTGAGTGTGTGTATGGGTGTGTGTGAGTGTGTGAGAGTGAGGGTATGTGAGGATGTGAGTCTGTGTATGGGTGTGTGTGTGGATGTGAGAGAGGGCGTGTGTGACTGTGTGTGTGTGAGAGTGTGTATGTGTGTGAGAGTGTGTATATGGGTGTGAGGGTGTGAGTGTGTGAGAATGTGTGAGTGTATGTGAGGATGTGAGTGTGTGTGTGCACGGGTGTGTGTGTGGATGTGAGAGAGGGCGTGTGTGACTGTGAGAGTGTGTATGTGTGTGTATGGGTGTGAGTGTGTGAGTGTATGTGAGGATTTGAGTGTGTGTGTGTGTGTGTGCACGGGTGTGTGTGTGTGTGTGGATGTGAGAGAGGGCCTGTGTGAGTGTGCGAGGCGCGGCAGTGGAACACAGCAGGACGACCGGCTCCCAGCCAAGGGCTCCGGGAGGGCCGAGTGCGCAGAAAGGGCCGGTGGGCTGTGGCCCTGGGAGGGGAGGCGGCGCTGTGCTTCCCACGCTGGAATGTGCTGCTGCTCTGGGAGGCCGGGCCGGCGGTCTCAATTGTTCCTCAGAGCCCCAGCAAGGTGGTCCGGAAGGTGAGGGGAGAGGGAGGAGGTTCGCCTCCTCGTCTGACTCATGGTTGTGACTCGTCAGCACACTGACAGGTTTTTTGTTTTCCAGTGAAGTGAAGCTTTTGTTGGGTGTGTGAGTGAAAAGCATGGAACAGTCACATAATCAAAACCCCACCGCGGGGTGGGGGAGTGTGGAATCAGTCTCAGTGTATGAGCAATTGTATACTCCTGAAAGCCAGAAAGCATAATTTGAGGCGCAAAATCTAAATAGTCTTGTTATTAGACTGCGTGAATGCATGTTATGAGAGAGAGAGAGAGAGAGAGAGAGAGAGAGAGAGAGAGAGAGAGAGAGAGACAGGCTGCTCTTGCTCCTCCTCCATCCGCCCTCTGAGATGGGTGGCAACTCACCTCGCAGGGGACAGTGGCGCCTGCAGAGAGGGGCTCGGTGGCGTGGGCCTCGGACCCTGCGTGCTCCTCCAGGGCGGGGCTCTGTCTTCATCTCCGACCCTCAGAGTGTCAGCGCCATCCGGGCACACCCTGTGCGCTCCGGAGGAGCAGGTGAAGGAGTAACGCGGAAAGGGCTGCAGGCGTGATGAGTGCCCAGCAAGCTTCGGGGCCCAGCAAGCTTCGGGCAGTGGCGTGACCCTGACCTGTTACCAGTGAGCTTTCTCACCCAGGGCTACATCCCTCAGTGCGGCCTACGAGGCTTATTGAACTTACACCCACAGAGCTGAAGATCCTGCCCTTGGACCACACCAAGGTGCGGCCATCCACTCAGTGTCGTCCCCTTGCTTCTTCAAGATTGAGCACCTGCCTCTCTGTCCCCCTCACAACTGCCCCGACTGCAACTCTCCAGGATCCATGGTGACTTCCATATCCACAGAGACAGTCCTGTAACACTGTGTCCTGTTCCTCAGTCTCCTCTCCCTCAGGGACCCCAGACCTTCCCGTCACTAAGAACTGCAAAGCCTCCATAACCCACCTTCTAACTTCTCTGCTCTGCTCAATCCTTCCAGAAGCCCAACTCCCACTATTCCCCAACTCAATCATGACCTAAAACCGCTGCTCCTACCACATCTTAGGTGTCTTTCAACACTCTCGTGTTCCCTAGCTCCTCCCCGTCCAATATAAATTCTGTGGTCAACCATTACAGGGACACCTCCCCTTCCCTTGCTCGCTGCCCTCACAGAATTGCAGCCCTGGTTGAGTCCAACCCTTTGCCTACTCCACACCTGCCTGAGCCCCATCTCAGCGGTCCATCCCTACGGTCGAACATGCATGGAGAGATTAATTACAAGCACGCTGATGGGTTTTATTTTAAATTCAAGAGAGTCCCTAGAGCTTCCTGAAAACCCGACCACGTTCCCTCGTTCTTTCATTCTCGCGCTCTCCTAGGTGATTACTTTTTCACTGTCTGTCCTCCAGTCTCCAACATCTGCGTCCCTGTACTCATATACTCACTCTCAGCTGGTGACATTGCTTCTGATTTCACCTAGGAAATAGGAAAATTGAAGAGAACTTAAATTCCAAATTCAATCAATCCCTGTTATCATATCTATTCGCCTAACAGCAACCAAGCCCGCAAGTTCTCCCTTCCCTTCTGTGGCCATGAACGACCTTCCCTGCTCCTCGCGTGTGGTGGAGTAACGTCAAGGTTCTGATGCCCAGCACCTGGGAATATGTTAGTTTACATGACGGAAGGGACTTTTCAGATGCGATTTAAGGTAAGGGTTTTGAGATGGTGAGATTATCCTAGATTATCTGGGTGGGCCCGCTGTAATCACAGGGGTCCTTATGAGAGGGAGGTGGGGTCCAAGTCAGCAAAGGTGACGTGCTGAGGGAAGCAAATGCTACATGGCTGGCTCCAAAGATGAAGGAAGGGTCCAGGAGCCAAGGAATGCAGGTGGCCTCTAGAAGCTGGAAAAGGCAAGCGGATTCTCCCCCAGAGCCTCCAGAAGGAACGCAGCCCTGCTGACACCTTGACTGGGGGACTTCTGACCTCCAGAACTATAAAAGACTATATTTGTGTTTGTTTTAAGCCACTAAATTTTGGTACTCTGTCACCGCGGCAGTAGGAAACTGACACATCATTAAGTCACTGGCCTCTCTTGCACTCCAGCAGCAGTTCTCGCCTCTCACCTGCGTCGTCCGATTGGACAATCTCTCTTTTGGACAATCCCATTAACACATAGGTGTGCTGTTGGTTTTTTTTTCCCTCCATCTTTAAAAGACACATACACAAAACCTCTCTTAATTCCACAGTCTGCTCTAGCTACGAGCCCATTTCCCTGCTACTCAGTGTAGCAAACGTCTGAAGAGTCTATGCTCTCGTTCTCTGTCAAGCCCACCCTAATCAGGCTCTTACCCTCCGTCCCCCGCTTCACTGACGTTGCTCTTGCCAAGGTCACGACGGCCCACGGTCACCACATCTACGGTCCATTCTGGCTTGTCTTCTCAGCGGGCCCATCACAGCGGTTGACACAGCCCATTCTTCACTCCTTGCGGCCCTTCCTTCGTGGTGTCTGCGACGCCACACTCCCTTAGTTCTCCTCCTACCTCACTGCCCCCTTTTCTGTCTCCTCTGTGGGTTCTCCCGTCTCTTGGATCTCTACATGTTGGGGCGCCATGGGCTCTGTCCTCAGACCCTCTTCTCTACCGATCCTCCGTGATTGCTTCCAGTCTCGCAGCTGGAGATGCCACCGATAGGCTCGTAATTCCCAAGGTTACGCCTCCAGCCCGTCCATGCAGCTCCGCACCTGCACATCCAGTGACGCACCCACATCTCCACCTGAGAGTTTGACTGATGTCTCACACCTGCCTCTCTAGAACTGAACTTCTTAGGCCACACCTGCTCCTCCCCCGGGCTCTCCCATCTCAGTTAATGTCACGCTGCCCTTCTCATTTCTCAGGTGAAACACCCTGGAGTCGTCCTTTGCTGCCACCCAGATCCACCTCATCAGCAAATCCTTTTGGCTCTACCTTCAAGACACCTTCAGAATTTGACATTCTCATTAGTTCTACCATGACTGCCACATTGCCAGTTATCTTTATTTTTCACTTGGCTTAAAATGGAAGTCAGACCATGTCACTCTTCTAGATATTTCCATGGGTTTCCCATCTGACTTCAAGCCCTACCAAAGCTCTTTCTGACCTGGCTCCCTTCACCCTCTGACTTCGTCCCCTGCCACTCGCCCCTCTGTGTGCCACGCTCCAGCACCCCAGCCCCCACCGAACCCCTGGACATGCCAAGCACACTTCCACCTCAGGGCTGTCCAACTCGCCCTGCCTTTGCCTTAGTTTCCCCTTGTTGCTGTAACAAATTACCACAAATGTAATGGCCTGAAACAGAATAAATTTATCATCTTACAGTTCTGGAGGTCAGAAGTCCTACAATCAAAGTGTCAGAAGGGCTGCAATTTCTCTGGAGGCCCTGAGGGAGAACGTTTCCTTGCCTGTTCCAGCTCCCTGGAGGCTGCCGGCATTCCTTGGCTCACGGCCCCTTCCTCCATCATCAAGGCCGGCAGTGCTGCATGTCCAGTCTCTCTAATTCCATCATCCATTCACTTTTTCTGACTCTGGCCCCCTTGCCTCCCTCTTATAAGGACCCCTGTGCGTACATGGAGACCACCCAGATAAGCCAGGGTAATCTCAGCATCTCAAGACCCCTAATCACATATGCAAAGTCTTTTTTGCCACATAAACTAACAGAGTCACAGGTTCTGGGGACTAGGACATGGACATCTTTGGGGGCCTTCATTGTTCAGCCCACCACACTCCGCTACCTTGAATCGTCTTCCTCTAATTGTATGTAATTATTCATACATTTCCGTTGCTTCTTCCAGGTCAACTCGAATGTCACCTTAACATCGAAACGTCCCTTGACCACACATAACAGCCACCTCCCACCCCACCCCAGGCTCCCTTTCCTCCCTACCCTCTGTTATTCTTGTCACTCATCACCCACTCACTGACGTACATGCATTTTCTCGCTTGTTTTCTGTCTCTCCCAATGAGAATGTAAGCTGCATGAGGGCAGGGATGTTTCACTGCTGGATGCCCAGCAACCAGACTGTGCCGGCACACTGTACATATTCAGTAAATATTTGCCAAAAAAATGAGTGGCCAAGGGCAATGCCAGACTCCCAGCATCTGGACAGTGGCTACTCAGCTGGGCCACCATGAAATGGATGAACCCCAGCAATGAACTTGTAAGAGGCAAACGCCCCAGAGTGAAGAGGCAGAACTGTACAGCGCACTTTAGCCAGCCTCTTCCTCCCAGTTGCCACGTAATGGACACTTACTCTGTGTGCATCCCTGAGCCAACACCGTGCCCACCCGTCTTGTCCCACTGATCCGCCTACTACGTGTGGGTGGCAGGATTTCTATTCTTCAGAGGCAGTCCCAGGGAGTTAGAGCTGTGAAGGCCTTGCCCTGCATGAAGATTCACCTCTGCCGAGTCCAGCGCTCACATCCTAAAGCAGATGGCAGCGTCTGTCCATCAAAACTAAGAACAGCCTCCCTTCCACCCCCGGACATGGAGCAATCCTGCTAACACTCCCAGTTCTCGCCATTACCGCAAGAAGGTGAGCCGCTCAGTTGCTCAAACTAAAATCACACAATAAATCTGTTCCACTGCTCCAGGCCTCACAGAAGGACCCACCTCCTGAAAGCTCCTCCAGAAAGCCTTCCCCCTTCCCCAGCACACAGGGTCAGCAGCCTTAGCCCCTCCCAGGAAGCCTGAGCCCCCTCAGTAAAGGTTTGTGATGGATCAAACCCCTGGTGGGTAGCCCTTTATTTCACTTTTAAATAGCTTTGATTTTTCAATCAATTCCCTAAATGCCACCAGAATACAAAAAAATAATGGGAGTCCAGGAAGGTCGAATGGTTTATTGAACAACAATTGCCTCCGTGTTTGGTAGCAGAGTTCTCCTGTGCCAGTGGCTTCTTCTCTCAGGTTCTTTCCGAGGCAGACCAGGGAGAGCTGGGTGTGTTCTCTCCCTCCCTCTCCCCCACTAGGTCTCAGCCTTGCTGGCGTCAGCTCCCTATGGCTTCTGTCCCCACAGCCCTGTCCAGGAAGACCGGGCCACCACATTTAGGCCCAAAGAGGAGCAGAGCGTCAGGACAACCATAAAGCTCATCCAGTATCGCTTCTGCACAGAAATTACACTGAGCCCAGCAACATGGGACTCTTAATCGGGAAGGGCAATAAGAAGAAAGCAATTTCCTTGGACCCTTTTATATTTTTCTAAATTCCTCTTAATTTTTCATTTCATTCCGGTGTCGGGGGATTTCCTTTCTTTCCTTCTTCATAACGGTTTTATTTCCCATTATCTTAAGGATGGCCAGAGTCTCCAGTGCTTGTTTATTTGTTTCTCATGCCTGTAAACTTGCCCTGCTCCTGACTTCACTCACCTTGAGGCGCAAGCCCAGAACACAAAAGGTCAGTTAGAACAGGAGCAGCAGCAGTGGCCTGCGTGCGCTGATGTCAGGAGGATGCGAATTACAGAAGAGCATTTTCTTTCAGGCTTCAGGCTGCTTGTCTTCCTTCAGGAGGCCTCAAGGACTCAATCACTTTTCTTATTAACTCATTCCTCATTACTATGAAGGTGTCTCTCTACACCAGCAAAACCTTTCAAGCTGCAGCTTCAGCCTATTTGCTTTATATTGTTTCTGTCTCCCCCGTTAGCCTTTCTCAGTTAGAGTTCGATTATTTTCCCTTTTATTACATAATCCTTTCTTCACACCAGATTTTTTGGACCCCTTCTCCATTTTCCCTCTCTTTTCTAATCCTCTGACTTCATACAGCACCAAATGTACCATGGATATTACGTAAATGTTTCACATTAATAAATTCTACATCACAGGTCCCATAACTAACAGCTTATATTTATTGAGCATTTTCTATATTCCAGTTTGGTGCCAAACACCTACAATGCATTTTCTGCTGAATACTCAAAGCTACCATGTGAGGTTGTTAGGGGGACAGGGACTGGGTGGGGGCAAGTAGGGTACTCAGGGTCGCACAAGTGCACCTGCGAGTCCCTGACCTTGGTCCCAGCTCTGGTTGTTATCTCTGTCTCTATTTTAACATATAAGAAGATGAGGCCTACAGAGGGTGAGTCACTTGCCCATGGTCACAGAGCTACAGAATAAACAGAATATGAACAAAGGACTAGTTGACTCCAGAGCCCAAGCTATGAGAAATATAATAACTACGTACCCAGAGAATTGAAACAACTTTTTTTTTAAAGCATGCAGTTCTTAAATATGAAGAGCCAGCCAAGCATCTCCAGACATTTCAGGAAGGTCTCTAACACAAAGCCAGAGATCGAACTAAGCAAACAAAGAAAGAAACTCAGAAAATCCCAAAGCTGAAATAAGGCAGCAAGCAGAAGAAAACTTCAAGTAAACTAAAATCGATATCCTTAAAGAATTGGAAGATACTGCACCCATGAAACAAGAACAGAAGAAAAAAGCATTCAGAGAATAAAAAAACACTTATACAAATTAAGAAGGTCATAACAGAAGTGAAAATTTCTGTTGTATAGCAAGGTTGAAGAAATCTCCTAGAAACTAGAATAAGAAGACGAAGAGGTGAGCAATAGGAGAGAAAACATAAGACTAGAGAATCAATTCAAAGAAGTCCAACTTCAAACTCACAAGAGTTCCACAAAGAAAGGAGAATAAAAATGGGGAGTAGGAAATTTTTAAAGAAATAATTCAAGCAAATTTGCACCAAGTACCTGGAGTATTGGCTGAAGCATAGAAAATTCAATGTTAAATTTTAGAACACTAGGAATAAAAAGATGATCATAAAATCATCCAGAAGCACTAAGGATCAGGAATCAGAATATTATTCAGACTTCTCAGCAACATCATTGAAAACTAGAAGACAACAGAGCAATGCTTTCAAAATTCTGAAGGAAAATGATTTCCAAACTGCCAACTAAACATGAAGATTAAACTATAAAGACTTTTTTCAGACAAATAAAGTCTGAAGAAATTCACTTTCTGTGTAACCTTTCTTAAGAAGTTAATCAAGGATGTGCTTCAACAAAACAAGGGAGTAAGGCAACAAAAAGTGATCCAGGAAACAGCTACTCCAGCGCAGGAGGAGAATAGAATTTTCAGGGCAACATTGTGAGTATGTATGTGCGTGTATGAATATAATATAAAAGCTAAATTCTCCTCTTCCATAGTAGGAAGTTAATGCATATCTAAAATGAAAAGAATCAAGAAATATATTACTTGAAACTAAGGAGGAAAATACCAGAAACATGTCTAAAAGAGTTGCAAGTGTCTGGGGGTGGTGGCTTATGCCTGCAGCACTTTGGAAAGCTGAAGCAGGAGGATTGCTTGAGGCCAGGAGTTCAAGACCAGCCTGGGCGGCATAGTGAGATCCCATCTCTGAAAAAAAAATAGAAAAAAAAATTAGCTGGGCGTGATGGCACGTGCCTGTAGTCCCAGCTACTTGGGAGGCTGAGGTAGGAGAACCACTTAAGCCCAGAAGTTTGAAGTTTCGGTGAGCTATGATTGTGCCACTGCACTCTAGCTTGGATGACAGAGCAAGACCCTGCCCCCACCAAAAGTGTTGAAAGTTCTTGCCTTTGAAAAGTTCGGTTCAAGGGTGGTAACAGTGTGGGGTAAGGGATCTCTGCTTTTCATTATAAAATATGGAGTACCTATTGATGTTTAAACAAGGTATATTTATTACCTTGATCAAAATTAATATTAAAAGGTACTTTCAATAATAGCCTATTTACTTGCCTTTTCTTCCCCTCATAAAACTATTAATAGAAACTAGAGCAGAAAAAATCTCACCTCTTTGGATCTTTTTGCTCTTTGAACAAAATATACTGACTCTTCCCTCTCTTCCTTTACTATAGAACAGAGCGGTAGTTTTAATAACCCCAAATGGCACATAGTTCTCGACCCAATGTTTGACTTTGAAATTAATTTCACAGTTACATTTCACTACATGTAGGTCACACATTATATCGTGAAAAGCCAGTTGGTGACAAATTTGAATGCTGTCCACCTTTCCCATGGACCCTCGTCCTCCAGGTTAAAGGTTTGCTTTGCTCTTTCTTGGATGGAAAATGTCATTTGCAGCAACACAATCCCCTGCCTCTACTTTTGTCCTCATTCGAGTTTCTGCACCTTGCTTGGAGCCAGCTGTCAAAGTCAGAGGTCCTAACCCTCCAATCACCTTTTGGTGACTAACTCAAGAAGTGTTCAATGCACATTCCACAATGCTCAGCACTGACTCAGTTCTGCAGGGGAGTGAAAACACTAGAAGCAGTCCCTGCCTCCAAGGAGCTTAACATCCAGTTTAGAGAGGAGGCCATGGGCAAAAGAAACAAACTAAACAAAATAGCAATAACAAACAAATATTGGTGAGCAAAGCGAGACAGAACTGTCTGCAGAACTCCAAGTGCAACTGAGAGAGACAGGAAGATGTGCTGTTTGAATGCCGAGAGGGGGAGGCCAGGGAATGGCCAGATAGAGCTCCAGAGAGGAGGCGAAACTTGGCCAGTGAGCTCGAAACTTGCGTCCTGTTAAAAATGGTTTTTCTGGAGTCCCCCGACTCACTCGGCATCCCTCCCGCCCCCTGCAAAGTTAGCCACAGCCTCTCTGCGCTAGCTCTGTATTTTTAATGTGCTTCTGACACTGCAGTGGTCACCTTGCAAGACAACTTGTAACAGTTCATGAGTTCCACCAGCTCTCAGGCTGTGTTTTGGCAGCCCCCAACGCCCCACCCCAGCCCAAGGGCTCAAGAATGTGAGCTGAATGAAAGAGGGAATATTGTTTAACGGCAGGAGAAAGATGATGTCTGTGGCACAGCATGTGACGCCTGGTGTGAGTCCCCCTGCCCCACATGGGCCTCCCTTTCCCACCCCGCAGGGTTTGCGTCTGCTCCTGGAAGTGCAGAGGGAAGGCTCGTGGGAGAGTGGCTCGGACAGCCAGACAGGACAGGGAGTCCATCCTAAAGGTCGTCCGGGAAGGGGAACCAAGCTCTGGCTGCGTCTGATACATTGCAGCCCCCCAGAGCACTTGCAGGCCACCTCCCAGGCCCTGGAGGGTTGGCCGCCACATCTGCCACAGGAAGGCCCAGCAGGGTGAACGTCCTCTCCTTATTTCTCCAAAATGCAGAGCAGCCCAGGAGTGGAGGCTGGCCTTGGTGGGGGGCACAGCTCCACGTGCAGCCAGCGTTGAGTGGCCTCCCCAGATCTGTGGGTCTTGGGTCACCTGAGTCCAACCTGCGCGAAGAGACAACCCAGGAGACTGGCCCAGCACACCCACGCTGAGGCTGGCTTCCTAGTGGCACGCCGGCCAGGTGTTTAATGTGAGACAGCCTCCTCGGTTGTGAACAGGCCCTGATGACACTCCCTCCTGGTGCCCAGGAGGCCAGGCTGGGATGATGCAGGGTTGCGGCCAGCACAGCACCTGGCCTGCTGCGCCGCCCTGGGCGGTTGAATGGCCACTGCTGCTGCTGCCGCCCTTACCCCACCCCCTCGCTACACTCGCGGCTCTCACACGGGAGACAGCACAGCAGCAGCCTGAAACCGACGACAGTTCTAACGATGACTTGCACTTTTCATAGTTCTTTTTTTCTTGACCCAATTTAAAATAAAAAAGAAGGCTTTCGGTCCCTTTTCTCTTGGGCCTGGAGGTTGTGCTAGTTTGCCTGGCTGCAGGCGGAATGCGTGAAGCAGACAGGGTGCAGGAGGGACCCTCTGAGCAGCTGGGGAAGGCCGTGCTATGCCAAGGGCAGGGGCAGGGGCGGGGAGCACGACAGCGTGGACAGCCCCCTCCCTCGGGTGGCTCCCGCTGCCCTTGCTGACTGCCCCGCTGTCCTGGAACCACCTGAGACATTTTTAGAAAGTGTTCCTGTCCAGACCCACCTCCTCCCGCATTCTGATTCCTTGGTTTGGGATGCGGCCCAGTCGCTGGTATTTTTAAAAAGATCCCTTCATGATGGTAGCACGCAGCGAGGGGCCAGACGCTCTGGCCTCACAGGACTTGGCTGCCGAGTTAACCACTTCTCGCAAAGGGGTCCTTGGGGGAGTCACTCTGCACGTGGGGGCGTGTGCTCAGGAGTCAGGTGACTCAGGTTTGTTCCTGCTTTGCCACTCCAGGCTGTGTGACCTTGGGCAGGTCATCTAGCACTTTGGAACCTCAGTTTCTCTAGCTGTAAAATAGACAAGATAACAACAGTCTCCCTTTCACAGCACTGTGGTGAGAACTAAATGAGATTAGCCATTGTATTAGGGTTCCACAGAGAAACAGAACCAAGAGATCCTTCCCCGGAGGGATGGCCAGCCTTTTGTTCCATTCAGGCCTTCAACTGATTGGACGGGGCCCACCCACATGAGGGAGCAGTCTGCTGTACTCAGTCTACCCACTCGAATGATAATCTCATCCAGAAATCCCCTCGCAGACACGCCCAGAATAACGTTTGGCCAAATGTCTGGGCACTCTGTGGCTCAGTCAGGTTGACACATAAAATTAACCATCATAGGCGGGTAAAGTGGTCAGTACAATACTTGACAGGTAATTACTGTTAATTGCTATTATTAATAATTACTGTTATCGCGTGGAGACAACACTCATTTCCTGCCTAATCTTGCAAGTGGAGAAAGCTTTAGGATTATTCAAGGCCCTTGTCTAATGGAGTCTGCAAATTGCCACATGAACAGTGCCACCCTGGGTAATTTCTTTTCTTTTTTTTTTTTTTTTTTTTTTTTTTTTTTTTTTTGAGACAGAGTCTCACTCTGTTGCCTGGGGCGAGTGCCGTGGCGTCAGCCTAGCTCACAGCAACCTCAAACTCCTGGGCTCCAGCAATCCTACTGTCTTAGCCTCCCGAGTAGCTGGGACTACAGGCATGTGCCACCATGCCCGGCTAATTTTTTCTATATATATTTTTAGCTGTCCAATTAATTTCTTTCTATATTTTTGGTAGAGACGGGGTCTCGCTCTTGCTCAGGCTGGTCTCGAACTCCTGAGCTCAGGACGATCCGCCCACCTCGGCCTCCCAGAGTGCTAGGATTACAGGCGTGAGCCACCGCGCCCGGCCTGTAATTTCTTTTCTCTACACTCTACCCAATCCTCCCGGGCAGGCCTTTTTGTCCTTAGTGGCGACAGCAATTTAGCCCCTTCCTATGCTGTTTCCAAAGCATTTTCCAGGTGTTATCTCATTTAACATTGGCCCCTGGCCTCAGGAGAATCCCACGGCTACTGCTCAGCCTGAGTGACAAACTCAGCCACGTCTCTGGGCACAACATGCACGGACAAGTCAGAAAGGCAGGCAGCTTGGGCACCAGCTCTTGCCTTGAAAAACATAAATCCCAGACACATGCGGACACACCGCACGATCACTCTTGCTGACACCTAGCACCTATGCAGTAATTGGGCTTAAAAAAGCAACTCTCATTTCCTCTCCGGAGAAGGCTGCTGCGCTTTGGCTGCAGCCTGCCTCCCGCTCCAGCCCACGGGCTGAAATGCCGTGCGGCTGTGGGCTTGGCTCTCTTCCTGACACCTGCCCCTGAGAACAAAGAACCGGGGCTGAGAAGCCTGGATTCCAAGAGATAACGCGAAACAAGGGTGCACCGAGGAGACCATGGGGCGGTGGGAACAGTCAGGAGACTCAGACCTAGCCCCTGGGTAAGGCTTCGCCTCCTTCCATGGCGGCTTCTCCCTTGGTGTCTCTGCCTGGCGAGCAGATGGATCCTGACAGCAGGTGCTGCCTGGACAGCTCTCCTCTGGGTTCTGGGGAGATGGCGGCAGGAGGGACACCGTCGGGGAGAGGGAACCGGGAAAGTCAGGAGTCACTCTCTGAGGAAGTGAGCTTTGACCTGCCGTATGAAGGCTGATTAGGCGTTGACTGCGAGGGAAGTGGAGCAGAGGGCAAGGCTCGCCCCGCTCTGGCACGAGTGGGCAAGGGGGCAGTGGGGGCCAGGGGGTAACGAGGGGCCGCGGTGGAGCCCCCTGTTCTCCTAAGACAGTGGGAAGCCACTGAGGGCCCTGGCCGCAGCAGATGCTGTGACTAGATTTCTATTGATGTGTATAAACCTTTATTCTTTCCAGTAAAAGCTCCCCGTCCTAACACAGCCAGCGCCATGGGCTGACCTGTATCCAGCACTTCTCCGCGCCAAGCAGTGTGCTCAGTACTCCACCTGGATCAACTGCCGCTTCCACAGGGCCCTGCCGCACGCCCAGCACCCTGTTTGTCCTGGTCCTTCCCAGGTCCCCTCTTGCTTCTTTGCAAAGGAGCAAGAGGTAATTTTTAGCACCCCTGATGTTGGTGTGGTGAGCCAGACTCACCCCCTCGTGACCTCACATATCACATACTTGGAATCAAGGATTCTCACTGGGCAAAGGGGCTTGTGCCTATAATCTCAGCTACTCAGGAGGCTAAGGTAGAAGGATTGCTTGAGATCAGGAGTTCAAAACCAGCCTGGGCAATACAGTGAGACCCCATCTCTAAAACAAAACAAAACAAAACAAAACAAAACAACAAGAATCAAGGATTCTCAGAACCAGAAGGACCCCTAACATTCACCTTGAAATTCTCACCTGCTGCTTGAACCTATCCCTCTGAAAGCCACTACTGAGTGTTGAAGTCCAACAGAAAAGATTGCCCTGGATTGAATGCTTACATGCAGGGCCACGAGAGGTTTCCTAATCCCTCCCACCCCAAGTGAACTACCCCTAAATGACAGCCCTTCCTTCCCTTGTGGGGACTGAAGCTGCCGGGACAGCTGACCACAAGGACAAGGGTGTCTAAAACAAGGGGCTAGGAGGGACTGAGCTAGGATGTGCAAATTCATCAATTAGTCAAGTCACCCCCCATTTGGGGGGCGGTGAGTGAGGGGTGGTGGGGGGTGGGGGGGGCGCAAGCTCCTCCTCCCCTTGCTTCCCAACGTGCAGAAACACCTACTTATGAGCCAGGCAGGAAGGCTGGAGGGCTGCTGAATGGTGTCCTGTAGCAGCCACCAAACACTTGGCCCTTGGTAGACATAGTCCTTATCCTAACTAACACTTATCCATCGTACAGATGAGGAAACTGAGGCTCAGGGGTTATCCAGCCCCAGTCGCATGCCTCTCACATGACAGAGCTGGAGCTTGAACTGGAGTCATCCCTGTTCTAGAGCCTCCTCTCTGTGGCAGTGTCATCCCTCCCGTAGGTGCAGAGTGGCCTAGATGTCTCTGGGGAGAAAGAACCTGAGCAGAGGTATTGTTTCTATTGTTCAGGTTAGTCTGGTTTTACAATCTAGAGTCAGCCCCAGCTGGCCAAATGCATTCCAACAACTGACTGCTGAGGCAGCACTTGTGGGTGCTTAGGAGCAGCCCCTGTTCTGTCTACACCCAAACAAAAACCTGTGCTGGCGACCCCCAAGTCCTACAGAGGCAATCAAGATAAGTCTCGCTAGTGCCAAGTTACAGGTTGTGCAGGGCCCTAAATTGCAGGCAGTTATAAAAATGACTTAAATAATTTTTTTGGCTTTCAAAATACAGATTGAGCATCCTTAACCTGAAAATCCAAAATCTGTAATGCTCCAAAATTCAGATCTTTTTGAGCGCCGACGTGATGCACAAAGGAAGTGCTCACTGGAAGTGTTGGGAGCGGGTGAGCTGGGTTTCAGGCATGTGGGTGTGACGGCTCTTGGGGGACACTCCAATTCAAGGCAGCAAACCGGCAGCTGCAATGTCGAGTCTGGATCTCGATGAAGAGCTCTGAGATCTAGATATAGACTAGGGTTTTCAATATAAAAATGGCATTTAAAGCTATATGAATGGAAGAGCCTACCCAGGAGGGAAAACATAGCTAGAAAAGGGCAAAAGGCCCAGGAATGAGCCCTGAGAAACCCCAATATTAGGAGGGGCCAGCAAATTAGTGACAAAGTGGATATGCGAGCAGGCAGCTGGATTGAAGGGCCTCGGAGAAAGACAGAAAGTACGAAATTCAGATTTGTGAGTCGCCAGCATCTATTATAGGATGGAATGAAAACAATGGCAGCAGATGGGAGTGAAAATAGCAAGCCTTAGAAACATCGACTTGTCAGGAGAGAGGGCAGAGAAGACCTAGAAAGAGATGGTGAAAGATCGACCAGAGAAGTATGAGGACAATGAGGACAGAGTAGGGGCTCAGGAGCTCAATCAGTTAGGATACTTTTGACTGCAAATAACAGAATAACTGACTAAAATTGGTTTAACTAACAGGAACA
>RJWJ010038573.1:0-14920 GCA_004363605.1 Indri indri
CCATGGATAAGTCAAAAGTTCATGTTATTTTCAAATATGAGTTCCACCATGGAACCACTGCAGCACAGACAGCTTGAAATATCAACAAAGTGTTTGGGAAGGATCTGGCTGATGAACGCACAGTACGTTGATGGTTTGAGAAGTTCCGTTGTGGTGATTTTAATCTTGAAAATGAGCCACGTGGGCGACCTGAGACCAAGGTGGATAATGATGAGCTGAAAGCTTTAGTGGAAGCAAATCTATCCCACCCTAAGCATGAATTAGCAGCAAGGTTTGACATTACTATTCCAACAACACTGGGACATGTGAAACAAATCGGCAAGATCAAGAAGCTGTATAGATGTGTTCCACATGAATTAAAGGAGCATCAGAAGACAGATATCTCGAAGCTTGTCTTTCTTCGTTGTCATGACATAAAGGCTAACCATTTCTACACATGTGATGAAAATAAATTCTTTTTGACAATCGCAAGTGTTCAGTACAATGGTTGGATAAAAATGAAGTGCCAAAACTCAGTCCAAAACCTAATATTCATCAAAAAAAAAACAAAAAACCTAACGGTGTCTATGTGGTAGTCCAGCACTGGTATTATCCACTACAGCTTCATGAAAAACCTCGTCAGTCAATGACAACAGATGTCTACTGTAACCAACAGGACAAAATGATAAGGATGCTTGCGATTTTGTAGCCAAGATTCGGTCAGTAGTGACGGGCCAATCCTCTTGCAAGACAGCGCTTGACCACATGTTGCACAAACAACACTGGTCAAGCTACAGACACTGGACTTGGAAACTCTCTGTCATCCACCATACTTGCCAGACCTTACACTAACTGACTACCATTTCTTCCAGGCTTTGGACCACTTCTTGCAAGGAAAAATACTCAATTCTCAACAAGCTGTGGAAAACGCCCTTCACGATTTCATCACCACTCACTCTCCAGGCTTCTTTGCTGCTGGCATAAACAAGCTACTGTTCAGATGGCAAACCTGTGTCGATAGTTTAGGCGCATGCTTCGATTAATTGTACTGCTTCTTGTTTGAGATATAATAAACTACACTTTTGATTTGAAATCGGACATTTCATATTTAATGACCTAAAATTAATCTCTTGGTGAGGAGTGTCTTTATAATGTTATTATAAATGAGCAGTGTTACACCTGTATTATATCTTTATCAGATGGCTTTTTACCTTTCTGACAAGATTTAATGACAACCCGAAGGAACTAAGGTCTAAGTATCCCTTTGTTATGTTTGTTTATATTGAAGTAATGGTGTGTCCATTGTAGTAGAGGCCTTAGTGCTTACGAACTGAATTAGATGTAACTTACATCCAGTGATTTCATGGGCTGAAATCATCAGTTGCTCCAGGTGTGAATTTGAAGTCATTCTGGAACAAACTGATTTGGACGAAACTTCGTCCAGATAGAGGAATGCCCAGAATGAATCCAAGTTCCTAGAATGATGTGAAAGATCATTTGTCCTTGACTCTAACGAAGAGTTTAATTCTAGTTTAATTTTACCTGGATTGTCTCCTACTGAAATTCCCTTTTGCACACCTGGATTCTTAGTTCTGGTCAGTTAGTTACAGTTGAGCAGAATCATAGAAGTAGCAACCTTTGAATTCACGAGAGTGAGTGAGCCTTGGGAATTCTTTTGGGTTAGGATGCCATAGGAAGGACAAGATAGCAGTTTAGGATAGTTTTGCATATAAACTACTTACAAGAATATGTTATTAATGATTGCACTATAGTCTGTATCCCCCAAATTACCCCTTGATTGATAAACATTTTTTTATCCTTGTTCTTATGATTGTATCTATGCACAGCTTATCTCCTTAACAAAACTGTAAGTTTTTCTAGGACAGGTGATTATTGTCTTCGGGTATGTCACATATCAGGTACTTAATTAAATACTTACTTGATAGAAGTATAATGAGTTCCTGCTATGACCTGATGTTATTTGTAGTTAATAATTATAAAAAGGAAATAGTCTGATATGTCCCTTAGTCTGTACTGTTTCAATTTGTGAAACAAATTAATAACTAATTTATATAATGAAGAGGGTAAAAAAGCCACATGAGTGAGAGGAAGTAATTTGCTTTCAACACAAAACAGGCACTAGTATCGAGAATATATTAGGTTGGTGCAAAAGTAATTGCGGTTTTAGCGTTGTTGAAATTTGCCATTTGATATTGGAATACATTCTTAAATAAATGTGCTTATGTTATACATCATTTTAATGCACATTTCTCGCTTTATGTTTTTTTGCTAATGACTTATTACTTGCTATTTATTTTATATTTATTTTAGACCATGGAAATGAAGTTAGACAAAAAGCAAATTCGAGCGATTTTCTTATTCGAGTTCAAAATGGGTCATAAAGCAGCGGAGACAACTTGCAACATCAACAATGCATTTGGCCCAGGAACTGCTAATGAATGTACAGTGCAGTGGTGGTTCAAGAAGTTTTGCAAAGGAGATGAGAACCTTGAAGATGAGGAGTGCTGTGGCTGGCCATTGGAAGTTAACAATGACCAATTGAGAGCAATCGTCAAAGCTGATCCTACTTACAACTACACGAGAAGTTGCTGCAGAACTCAAGGTCGACCATTCTATGGTCGTCCGGCATTTGAAGCAAATTGGAAAGGTGAAAAAGCTTGATAAGTGGGTGCCTCATGAACTGACCGAAAATTTTAAAAAATCATCATTTTGAAGTGTGTCATCTTCTCTTCTTGTACGCAACAATGAACCATTTCTCAATTGGATTGTGACATGTGACGAAAAGTGGATTTTATACAGACCAGCTCAGTAGTTGGACTGAGAGGAAGCTCCAAAGCACTTCCCAAAACTAAACTTGCACCAAAAAAAGGTCATGGTCATTGTTTGGTTGTCTGCTGCTGGATCCACTACAGCTCTCTGAATCCCGGCAAAACCATTATGTCTGAGAAGTATGCTCAGCAAATCACTGAGATGCACCGAAAACTGCAACCTGCAGCCAGCATTGGTCAACAGAAAGGGCCCAGTTCTCCACAATGCCCTACTGCACATTGTACAACCAACACTTTCAAAAGTTGAATGAATGGGGCTATGAAATTTTGCCTCATCCACCATATTCACCTGACCTCTCGCCAGCCGACTACCACTTCTTCAAGCATCTCAACAACTTTTTGCAGGGAAAACGCTTTGCACAATCAACAGGATCCAGAAAATGCTTTCCAAGAGTTTGTCGAATCCCAAAGCGCGGATTTTTATGCTATAGGAATAAACAAACTTATTTTTGTCGGCAAAAATATGTTGATTGTAATGGTTCCTATTTTGGTTAATAAAGATATGTTTGAGCCTAGTTATAACGATTTAGAATAAAATTCACGGTCCAAAACCGCAATTACTTTTGCACCAACCATGTTTAGAGCACCTACTAATCAATAAGAAAAAAACAGCCAGCACAAAAGAAAAATAGGCAACTTCCACAGCCATATCACTAATCCGAATAGCCAATAAACATGGAAAGGTATTCAACCTCGTTAGTAATTGGGAAATGCAAATTAAAATTACTGTTGGATGTCATTTACACGCCAGATTCATAAAAATTAAGTCCTGTGATACATAGGAACAATAGGAGATCTTACACACTGCTGGTGGGGGTATAAATGGATACAACTACTATTTTTTTTTTTGAGACAGAGTCTTGCTCTGTTGCCTGGGCTAGAGTGCCGTGGCGTCAGCCTAGCTCACAGCAACCTCAAACTCCTGGGCTTAAGCAATCCTTCTGCCTCAGCCTCCCAAGTAGCTGGGACTACAGGCATGCGCCACCATGCCCGGCTAATTTTTATATATATATATGTTTTTTTAGTTGTCCAGATCATTTCTTTCTATTTTTTAGTAGAGATGGGGTCTTGCTCTTGCTCAGGCTGGTCTCGAATTCCTGACCTTGAGCGATCTACCCACCTCGGCCTCCCAGAGTGCTAGGATTACAGGCGTGAGCCACCGTGCCCAGCCGGATACAACCACTTTTGAAAACACTTTGGCATTATTTACTAAAGGTGAACGTACATATATGAGCCAGCAGTTGCACTCCTTGGTGTATAAACTAGCTATAATGTGTGTTAGGAGTCACAGCAGCATTGCTTAGAATATCAGAAAAAATAGGCTGGATGCGGTGGCTTAACACCTATAATCCCAGCACTCTGGGAAGCTGAGGTAGGAGGATTGCTTGAGCCCAGGAGTTCAAGGTTGTAGTGAGCTATGACACCACTGAACTCTACCCAGGGAAACAGAGTGAGACTCTGTCTAAAAGAGGGGGGAGAAAAGTGGAAACAACCAAAAATATCTATCAACATTAGAATGGTTAAATTATAATCATATAATGAGAAATATATTCACGAGAATGAATGTAGCTACATGCAAAAACATGGATGACTCTTAAAATGTAAGGTTGAAAGAAGTGTAACAAAAGATTTTGTTCAATATGATTTCATTTTCATAAAGTTCAAACATAGACAAAACTAAATTATGATATTTAATTACATATAGATAGTAAACCTATAAGAAAAATCAAAGAACTATTTCCCAAATAGGATGAATTATCTCTAGAGCACAGGAATGATAAATCTTATAACTATGAAGAAGTACATGGGACACTTCAGGAATGCTGGTGTTATTTTTTTAATTTGCCTGGGTGATGGTTACAGGGGTGTTGCTCACCTATTTCTTCATTAAATTTATTTACTAACTTCATACACTTTTTTGTATGTTTCATCAAAAAATATTTTAAATGGTACTTAGACCCCTTAGTGAAAGTTCTTAGCAAAAATTATTGAAGAAATAATATCTCGGACTGATTAAGTACTTAAAAGAGTAAGTTTTCAAGTGCTACAGAATTATGTATAAAGAAATTTTCAGTTAATAATTTATAAATATACCCTAATCATTCTTACATTTATGTTTACTTTTAGTTACTTAGCTCATATCCTCTCTGGAAGGTGGTGGCCTATAAATAATAACTAAATACTTTTAGTAAATAATGAAAGGAATCTAATTCAGTCTTTCCACGTCCCTCCCCCAGGTATCCTAAAAGTTATATCACAATTGATTGCTCCAATTGAGCACCCAAAATTATTGAGGCTGCGTTATATCACTGCTGAGATTTGCAACTTTTGTGTGTGTATATGTGTTATAATACAACGTTAAGAAACATTCAAGGATTATTAATCTTCTGTTTTATTTGCAAAATTTTATACTGCAGTTTCTACATTTTTCCTTTTTATTTTCCTCAAGTTAGAATGCTATTTTCTTTATATCCCTGAAATGCTTTATATATAATATTATGCAGTAAACATTAACGAATGAATCAGTGAAAGTATCATATCTCAGTTTCATCTGAGAGTTTTCAGATTTACGGGGTCGTAACATGTCTATTTATAAAAAGAAATTGTCTCTTAGCCCGGCGAATATTTGCATATTGAAACTGACAAAAGCAGTATTCTGGCTGTTACACTTGGGGAAAAAGTAGAATATTAAGGCCCTTGGACTTTTCTATTCTAATACCTTAGAATTTGGGACACAGAAAGTTTTACATTTAGGAGATGCAAGGAAATAAAATCTTTAACAAAATTGTCTTAGATTAAAATTTAACTTTAAATTGGCTTTTCTGTTCATGTATTAATCTGTTCAGCAACTTAAGAAATTTTATTGGAAATGAAACAGCCTTAAATGTACATTTTAAAAGGAAAAATGGGTTTGAGTATCTTCAGCCTCCATCAGGTAGCATTTCATATTTTCTCATTTATTCTTGTTTTTACCAGAATGTGAATTTTTGGGTACAGTATGAAATGGAAGTGTTCAGTGCCTTGCCTAAAATTATATTAAGAGGATAAATAGCCAGTTAAGTAACAGAAAATTTCCTTAAGAGTCTTTGCTTTTAGATTTGCTTTTCTCTGAATTATCATTTCATTCTAGACTTATAATTTCTGCTAAGTTCATTTAATGCTATCTCCTCTTTTATTCTCTCTTATCTAAATTTCATTCTATTATTGCCACACTATTTTTAAATTCTACTTGGATCATATTATTCCCCTGTTGGAGATTCTGTAGTAGAGCTCCCTTGCTTAAGTCACATCAAATGCAAGTTCTTCTATGTTACATTGAGATCTTCTAATCTAACACCAGTCTTCCATTTGGTACCATTTTTCTCAGCTCCTCGCTATGCCTTATCCCTTCCAACTAGGCTAAGCTAGCACTGTCATGATTTCCTGCTTCCCTTTATTCAAGCTTTCCCCACTACTTTGCCCCCTTCTCTTGTCTTTATCTTAACCTATTTCTAATTCCATTTCAGTGACTCTCATTCTAATTGCTCCCATTTTTCTTAGGCCTCTTAGGTTTTATAACATTAACATTTACAGTTAATGCTTCCTTGTTTGGTTTCATGTGAATTAATTTAATCTCCCCCAATAATAAGTTCTATAAGGACATCTTTATGTCTTATAACTGCTACAATGCAGCGCAGGGCTGGAAACGACCTTTGGTAGGTTGATTTTCCCCCCTATTATTTAAATGTAATATTTAAAACACCCAAAGAACACATGTAAGTTATGAAGCATAATTATAAAATAAATTCAGCTGGGCACAGTGGTTCACAACTGTAATCCCAGCATTCTGGGGGGCTGAGAGGATTGCTTGAGGTCAGGAGTTCAAGACCAGCCTGAGCAAGGGTGAGACCCTGTTTATAACAGGGTCTGTAGTCTGTTGGTCTGTGGTAGTGTGCGCCTATAGTCCCAGCTACTGGGGAGGCTGAGGCAGGAGTATTGCTGGAGCCCAGGAGCTGAGGTTGCCATCAGCTATGATCATGCTATCGCACTCTAGCCCATGCAACAGAGCAAGACTCTGTCTCAAAAACAAAAATAAATAAAATCCTCGTGAACACTTTTCTGCTTCCTTCTCGCTGTCTAGCTTCTAGAGATTACCACTGTTGTCAGTTTTGTCTTTCTCCCTTGCCTTTTTAAAAGCAATTTTTCACATATGTATCTCTAAATATTTGCATAAAAATGGATTCATACAGTATGTAATCATTTGGAACTTTTTCACATGACATTATGTTTTTGAGATGGATGAATGTATTGCATCTGGCTATACTTGGTTCCTTTTATTTACTGTGGTGGTATGTTCTGTCGAGTGAGCATGCCAGTTTATCCAGCCTGTCCACAAATATTTCAATTGTTGGCAGGTTTTTGCTATTATGAGTGTTGCTTCAATGAGCAATCTTAAGAATCTCTGGGTAAAAACATTCAGAGTTTCTCTTGGATTTATTCTTATAAGTGGAATTGCTGGGCATGGGGATACAAATATTTATTTTTCAAACTAATGCTTTATTTTTTTCTGAACTTTTTTTTTTAAAGCCTACCTCAAGTGGGTAATTTGCTGATACAGTAACAAGGTTTGAGGTAGGCAGATCTCACACAATAGTGTGCATACTCAGGCATCATGTTATGAACCATAAACAAATCTCTGAAGTACTTTTTTATTTCATATAATTTGTTATCTCACATAAGGGTAGATTTTTCTCTTTCCATTAATTGCAGTATCTCTAGCACCTATAATTTGACTTATGGTAAGTTCTTGGTACATATTTGAGTGAATGAAATGCTTTTCAAATTTATCATACCAATTTATATTTTCATCAACAGTACACTCAATACTATCAAACTACTTCCCTCCCACCCCCCACAGTGTAGTACCGTGGTTTCCTACTATGGTCTTAATTTGCATTTTCCTGATTACTGATGAAGTTCAGCATCTTTTCAAGTTGTATGATTCTTAAGTTAGTGGGGGGTTTTTTTGTTTTGTTTTTTGTTTTGTGACTAGATATTTTTCTTTGTTGTGGTAGGTGGATGGAGAGCTAGAAGCTCTGATGGAAAATGGTGAGGGTCTCTCTGATAAAAACCAGGTGCTCAGCTTATCCCGGCTAATGGTTAGAATTGAAACTTTGGAGCAGAAACTTACCTGTCTCAAGCTTATACAGGTGAACACTTTAATATTTATTTTTTATTTCCGATTTTGGGGTGGGACATTTAAACTATAATCCAGGTGAATGGAGAAGGAATAATTCTGATGAGAAAAGTTGATCTTATTTTTAAAATGGAGATGTCAGTTCTATGTGACCTTGAAAGCTTGTACTATTCTCTTAAAAATGGCTGAGGAGTTCAGTTTCATTTAATCTATTAGTAGAACTGGTTTACTTTCTCTAGTCAAAGAACATGGTGGGATTTTTAAATGTTAAATTAATTTTAAAATTCATGATACTTGGTATAGTTTCCCCCAATTATTAGCATGCCAAAGCCATTTTTACTGCATGATCTCAAAGCAAGGAATTTTAACCGTAATCTCATTTATGCTAGTTTATTAAGTATGCCACAGATGTTGGACAACAAAAAATGAGTGATTTTTTAAAAATCTAACAGGAAGAAAAGGCCTTTTGAACAAACACCTGAAGAGGAGAGAGAAAAGAAAATGATTTAAAAACTAATTTTTATGATTTCAGCCTTTTCAGTATAAATGGTAGATGCAAGTTTTTTCTTAGTCGTTTAGAATTGAATCATTGTAAATAACCTATTAATATTTACATAATTTTCTACTTTAGCAAAATCCAGGTTGACTGGGTATGTTTTATGTATGAGAAAAAATTATAACCTATTACTTTAAAGCCATTGTTTGTACGGTTCTCTTTGTTTTGTTGTTGTTTTTTTAGTTATACAGTTCTATTTGGATTGATAAACATAGAGTTTCTAGTTTTTTTGTGAATATAAGTGAACTGTTTATAATGTATAATGTGTAAGTGAACTCTATATGGGCTCTCTGTAACACTCTGGTATTGCCTGCATCCTGTCTCCATTCCCCCATGAAAGAACACACACTCACAGTCTTGTCTGAAATCCTTTCTGGAGCGTCATGGGCTGTCTTTGTTGTGGATCTGGATGGCAGAGCTAGGTGATGGCCAGGAAAGTAACCAGAAGCTTCAGGAAGAGGTCAGTTCACTTTCAGTTCGTTTGTTTCTTAAAACCGTTATATTGCTTGCTTAGATTTTGGATATGTGATAATATTAGTGATTATGAATTTAGCACTAAACTTACCACTGGTATTAAAAAATTGAGTAATTTTATCATCCTAGTGTCATTCCTATAACTATAACCTAACATAACACCTTGCTAGTAGTTTGTCGCATGATTTTTCCCTATAGCATCTCTTTAAGGTTGGTGCTACATAGGTGGGAACTGCAAGAGCAAAGTATTATTATAATATCATAGTTAAGTGAAAGATCAAGTTTTTTGCTAAAATGATAGTTTTAGGATGGGAAATCATATAAAACTTGAATTCTAAGGTTCTAAAGAATTGGTGAAGATCTGAATTCTAGATGACAAGAGTAAGAACATTTTGAGGAGCAAATAAGTGTTTTGAAAGATACAAGTAAAGGTTTGTTGGTAGCTTGTTAGTAGAGTTGTAATGTTTATACCTTTCTATGAAATTAACAGTATTTTCTAACTTGTAGCTTTTTAAAAATAATAATTTTTAATGTAATCCCAAAGTCATTTAATAAAACACTTTCGAAAACAACAATAAAAAACGGAATTGGGCAAGTAAGCAGTTGTTCTTGCTTGTATCCTTCTCCTGGGAGATTTGGCAATAAGAAATTGGGAGAACCTTGGGGTTTCTGTAGAACTACATTGGGGTATACTTAGGAAGAAATTACTGGATTTCAGGGGTGAGGGGTTTCTAAGACTGCCTCTCTTTGCTAAACAGCTGTTTACCAAAGGCCGAAAGAGGTAATGTCTGCATTTTTTGTGTGTATGTGAGGCATGATATAAATATATGTTACCGCATAGTTCCCAGTCCTCTATCACAGTCACTTGAGGGAACTTTTTAGAAAAAGATACCCAGGGTAAGGTCCAGTAGTGTATATGATTTTAAAGAGCTACCTAGGTTTGGGAACTACTGGTATAGAATATTAATCACTGTTGTTTGATGTGTGAGTAGTCACCTGCTCCACATTTTATTCTTGCAGATCAGTCTTATAAAAACAGTTTTCCTTCCTTTCTTAAGGAAAATAATACTGTGACATTTAAATACATCTGTGTTTATAGAGACTTAGGCCTTAATAAGACAGTAGCAAAACTATACTGCTTTCTGCAGAAATAATCTGAGTCTCATCCAGAGGTTTGAAAAGTCAGCTGTACAAAGTGATGTGATTTTTTTTTTATTATATTTAATCAGATTATAAAGACTTTGGAACACTTGCCCATTCCTACCAAAAATATGTTGGAAGAAAGCAAAGTACTTCCAATTATTCAACGCTGGTCTCAGACCAAGACTGCTGTCCCTCAGTTGAGTGAAGGAGATGGATATTCTAGTGAGAATACATCGCGTGCTCACACACCACTCAACACACCTGATCCTTCAACTAAGCTGAGCACAGAAGCTGATACAGATACTCCCAAGAAACTCATGTTTCGCAGACTTAAAATTATAAGTGAAAATAGTATGGATAGCGCAATCTCCGATGCAACCAGTGAGCTGGAAGGCAAAGATGGCAAAGAGGACCTTGATCAGTTAGAAAATGTCCCTGTAGAGGAAGAGGAAGAGTTTCAGTCGCAGCAGCTTCTCCCACAACAGCTGCCTGAATCCAAAATTGATAGTGAAACCACCATGGAGGCCAGTAAGCTACCTATATCTGAACCAGAGGCTGACACTGAAATGGAGCCCAAAGAGAGCAATGGCACAAAACTAGAAGAACCTATTGCTGAGGAAACACCATCCCAAGATGAAGAGGAGGGTGTGTCTGATGTGGAGAGTGAGAGGAGCCAAGAACAGCCAGATAAAACAGTAGATATAAGTGATTTGGCCACCAAGCTGCTGGACAGTTGGAAAGACCTAAAGGTATGAAATTTTCTTTGTTCATTTTAACCTGAATTACTCAGGTTTAGAGTCCTACAAACCTAAGTCAAATTAACTACTGTGCTAGCCAAGCATATTTCTGAAGAAATGGAATACCCATCTCTCTTACTGTCAGTTAGTAAGTGTCTTAAACATCCTTTAAACCTTGGCAAGAGTCATACTGGCCAAACTAATATATAGTTGTCCCTTTTCTTCTCATTTAGACCAGTATATCACAATATTGAGTTCAGTCATTTAAGTGTTCTCCCCATCAAAAACAAAAATCCTCTGAGTAACAAATTTATGATTCTATTTGTAATGAGGAAAAAAAACTAATGTTTAAATTAGTTAAAAATTTATTAGATTAATGGAAAATAAAAATAGAAAATCAAGGTAATTTTGCAACCTTTTATCAAAAATGATTGAACATAAATTTCTATTCTAGGAAAACTTTATGGAGCTATTTGGTATTAATTTCCATTATTGTTTCTAAAATAGGCCTGCTTTTAAATGCCTATTTCTTTGGACAAAAGAGGAAAAATAGAAAGGCCTGGGACCCTTATACCTAATAAATAATCATCTTCTTAAAGAATGTAAAAGATGTGCAGGGTTTGCTTTGCAGAAAACTCAGACTGAGTCTTGGATAAACATAAGAGTGAAAAACAGGATGAACCTAGGAGAGGCATGGTACATTTCAATTGTAAGTGATCTAGACTTGGGACCCAGGTCTTGAGGACCCTGTGGGAACAGGTTACTTCCTAGCTTCTATTTTTCTATTCCTCCTCTCTTCTGCCAGAGGTGAAACAACCAGATAAACCAGCAATCCATATTTATTTGCAGCAAGATGAACACCTGAATCCTTCCTGTCCCAAATTTTGACTAAAAGCTCACCCCATTAGATCCTGTGATTTGACCTAGTGGAACTGGCCTTAACACACTGAGCAAAATGAGTAGTTGGTTGGTTGTGCACTGTGCTTCCTAATTTGTTGTGTTGAGACCCTTCTTTAAGTATGGTGTAGTTTCAGCTATTATTTACCCATTTGAACTCTTACTCATGTTACTCTTTCATCTGTTATAATTCAGCATAAACTGAGCCTTAGTAAGCCTTATGAAATTAGGCCTTTTGTAAATATGAAAGGAAGGGTTCATATTAAGTCTACTTATGATACAATATGTGAACTACAGGAATCAGAATTGCAGTCAGTTGAAAGAGATGCTGAGATGGTCACCTGGTAGACCTTTATTTACGGCCTGCTTTGTGACAGCACAGGAGTTCCTAAAAGAAGTCTGTTTGGAGGCTGCTGGTGGAGATTGTACTATGACTATAGCTCAGTAAGGAAGATGGAGATGGAGACAACTACACAGTGGACATAGAAAAGGCTTTATAGCCATAGTTGGGTTGTAGACCCAGTAGGTCACTTTTGCCTGAGAAGTCTCTTGTTGATATTATTTTTAAAAATTGCTGAGATATAACCATCATAAACCTGTCTTTTCTTAAAATCTGGATAAAGTAAATATTTTTGTTTCTGTATGATTATTTCTGTAATTGTAGTGGTATGAATTACTCTCTAGGATACACTTAACCCATTTTGATATAACTGTGGTTATTTAAACTCACACTCTAGACATACATTTTTGAGTCCTACAAAATTATTTCTTCCCCTTCTTCTTATGCTCCCCACTCCTATCTGAAAGATCAAAGCAGTTTTACAATACTATGTAGCTTGATGATCCTCTTGACTTGAGGTTTAAAATTCTATTTGTACTTAAAATATATCGTTCTTTTCCTTCATATTTCATTTTTCCTGATTCTTAGCATCAAGGGAGCCATTAAATAAAATTGTCTCTTCTTCAAATCTTAATTTGCTCTGGAATCATTACCCATCTAGAATTGCATTAGTGAGAAACATCTTTATTTGACTGTGAACTGTGATGTTTGTTACACATTGGTGCTGGGGTTCTTAATTCATCTATCATTCTAATTAACATGTACTATGACTCTGATTTCAAAACTCTGATTATGGTTGTTCTTTTAAAGAAAAAAAAAAAAAAAGACACTTTGATAGCATTTGACCAGAAGTCTAAAATCAGGAACCCGTAATTTGAACATGTTTTAGAGAAACTCATTGACCTGACGTAATTACCAAATATCCATACTATCCCGGCATTGAAAGAGTTAACTACTTCTGTCTGACTTCACCTATGTGTTCGAGTAGACATTAGCTAAAAAGAAAATGTCTTATTCAAGCAACTTTTTGAGCACCTATTGCCAAGCACCGTGTTAGTTGCTGACCAAGATCTTACTAAAAAGCATTCATCTAAGATCATGGTTATGTTAGCCATTTCAAGCCTCCCTGACCTTCTGGGGGCCACCATAACAGATGGACATGTGTTGCACTTGGCTTTTCTACACACTGGATGGACTGAAGAACTGAAAGGGTTTTGCTTCAGATTCCTTAATCTTGGTTTTGCTGTAAAGGCAGACTTAGGAATCATCAGTAAATAAAAGAGGGTGGGAGGGAAGGGAATGAAGCTTCATGAATTACTCTTTGTCCTCCCAGATCTGATGATGATCCCCCTTGTAACTTGAACCATTTCCATCTAGCTTCTCAGGGCAGCAAGGAGCTTGTTAACATCACCAGCTGACCATGTGTCTCCTTTTCTCAACTCCATTTCCAACTTCGTGCTGAAGAAAAACGAGAACCTAGCGTGCATTCTGTGAAGAAACAGGAAGATGGTTGGGAAGTTGGATGATGCATGAAAAATATAATAGGTGAAAAGAGGACAGAGGTGGTTAACTCACTGGCGCCGGCGTTATTTTGGTGCGTCCATTGCCGACAATGGATGTTGTTCCGGGAAAATCCCTACTCCTGGCGAGAAAGGATTAAGTGAGCTACTTTTTCTATACCTATATACACAGGTCCACTGCCTTGACTCCACAAGGCTTACACATTTTGACTCCTAAAGTAGACCTCAACCAGAAACATATATAGCACATTGCAAATTATGAGAATGTATTCATTTTCATGTGCACATTTACTGGGCTACATTTTCAGCAGGGACATGTACATATATTTCTGTTCGTAAAAGGAATTGTTGTACATCACCCCTCATGCTGAAAGTATACCCTAGACTTCACAGTCAGAACAGCTGGTTATAAGTGGTGACTAATTATAACTTGACTGGAATTATCTTCATTCATTTGGATCATGAGAAGAGGAGGTAAGGTTCCATGAACTTGGCAGTTTCAGTTTCCGTTAAACACCAAGACATTGTAATGGTTAGTGATTCCAGAGCTGCTCTTATCAACACTTGGGTTACAGGATGTGCATCTCTCCTTATAATGAAATCTAGGTAGTTGCATTTGCATCTAGATTTAGATGATTTAGGAATAAAATTCCCTACATGTGATAAGTTGAGTTCTTCTTAAAGACTACTCTTAATTCTTCTCTTATTTCATCTTTATCTCAAGGCATTATCTTTAATTCAACAAGTATAGTATTTGTGTAGAAAGCTAAGCATTAACTCTCTGCAGAAAAGTTAAAACATAAAGAGTTGCCCAAACTGAAACGTTTTGAGTCGCTGCTTGGAATTTCACTCCATCACTAATACTGTATGTGGAATCTGCTGTGCAACATTTGAAAATGAAATTATGTGTCCTGGACTTGTGACACATTTTAAAATTCTCTTTTTTTTTTTTTTTTTTTTTTTTTTTGAGACAGAGTCTCACTCTGTTGCCTGGGCTAAAGTGCCCTGCCATGACGTCAGCCTAGCTCACAGCAACCTCAAACTCCTGGGCTCAAGCAAGCCTCCTGCCTCAGCCTCCCAAGCAGCTGGAACTACAGGCATGCGCCACCTTGCCCAGCTAATTTTTTTAAATATGTTTTTAGTTGTCCAGCTAATTTCTTTCTTTTTTTTTTTTTTTTTTTGAGACAGAGTCTCACTCCCTTGCCTGGGGCGAGTGCCGTGGCGTCAGCCTAGCTCACAGCAACCTCAA
>RJWJ010038574.1:0-14959 GCA_004363605.1 Indri indri
GAGGAGAAAGGTAGGTCAAAGCATTTTTACAAGGAGAAAACACTGGCAACACTATTGCTCCACAATGGAGGATAATTTAATAAGTCGCGATGTGTCCACATAATGGAAAAGTATGCAGCCATTGAGAGCGAACTTTTGAGGACTGTTTAATGACTGGGGAAGCTGCTAGTGATGGGTGGAAAGTATCAGAGTTCAGAACAGTGGGGACAGGCCAGTTGTGGTGGCTCACGCCTGTAATCCCAGCGCTCTGGGAGGCCGAGGCAGAGGACTGCTTGAGCCCAGGAGTTGGAGTTTGCAGTGAGCAATGATGACACCACTGCACTCTAGCTGAGGCAACAGAGTGAGACTCTGTCTCAAAAACAAAACAAAACAAAACAACACAAACAAAAGCAAAAAACAATGGGGATAGCATCATTAGACCCAGGAGCCCTACAGACCTCCCCGGGGTTAAATGTGGGCTCACCATTTGCTGGCTGTGTGTTCTTGGGTGTTACCTACCCTCCCTACCTCATTTTCTTCATCTGTAAAATGGGAATGACAAGAGTACCAACCCCATAGGGGCAGTAGGGTGACATTAAAGGGGCTTTCGTTTTAAAAAAGCCCTGGTTTGTTGCATTTGCTGATTTCCACTGGGGCAAATACTCCCATAATGGCGAATATCAAGCTAATGGTTTAACCACCTAGTCACAAAATTCCCGAGACTTAATAGTCACCCTCACAAGCCAGACAGGGCTGGCTCCAGCACACCAGGGCCAGGGTTATTTTGGGGATTAAATGAATGTGTGCTTTGAGCAATGCTCAGCACAGAAACTAACAGGAGTGAGCGATCATTGCTACTGCATTCTATTTGGACACACATTACTAGATAAATAAGTAAAATAAAATGAGCAATTTATGTGCAAATGATGTTGGACTGAGGGTGGCGATTACAACTCTGTACATCTGAGTCCAAAGAATGATTTTAAATACGTATATGGCTGAAAAGAAGCTCACTAAAATGCTGGGAGTGGAGGGATTCGGGGCCGTCTATATAAACTGCAGAAGTTTTCCAAGTTTTGCACAGTGAGCACATGTAATGATACAACCATTTAGTGTCACGTAAAGGAGGGAGGAGCTCTGAAGGTGGGACCCTGTCTCTGGGAGGAGGGGACAGAGAGAGTGAAACCCCCAGTGCGTAGGGAGGGCCTGGACCTCGGAGAGAGCCCAGGGCGGGCTGCAGACGGATGGGCCTGCCCTGTCTCACCGCCATACGTGGTTTGGCTTTCGTGGCACCCTCACTCCTTTCCATCTAAAGGGGGGGGGTGTTCTCTGGGCACACCCTGCTTGTGGGACACAGCGACAGGGAACCCACCAGGCTTGCTTTCTGGGCCTGCAGATGTCTCTGCTACCGAGGGTGTTGGGTTCAATAACGTGACCCAAAATTCATGTCCACTCATAACTAAGAAAGTGACTTGACTTTGCAAATGGAGTTAGTTCAAATGTGGTCCTGCTGGAGCAGGGCGGCCCCTCATCCGACATGACCGGCGTCCTGGTGAGAAGCCCGCCCTGAGAGCCGCAGATGATGGGAGACGGCCCTGCCACGTGGAGACAGAGACAGGACGGTGCATCTATAGACCAAGGTGCACCAGGATGTGACAGCCACAGCAGTGAGGAGGTGGCTGGAACAGACCCTCCCTTGGGGCCTCCAGAAGGAACCAGTGTTGCTGCCACCTAGATTTTTGGTTTCTGGCCTCCAGAACTGTGAGAAAATAAATTTCTGTTGTTTCAAGCCACTCAGTTTGTGACACTTTGTTATGGTGGCCCCAGGAAATGAATGCCCTGGGCCAAGCCAGGAAAGCCCGGCACAGCTGGTGCCCGTCCTCAATCCACCCCACGGGGGCAAGCAGTGCCAGGTGCGCGCTTGTAGCCACAGCCCAGGGGCAGAGCCCCAGCTTTCTGTTTCTTGCCAGACCGCTCAATTTGCATGGAAAACACGTCCGTCCTGACCAAGGAGGCCGGACGCATGAACCCAGGAGTGTGACCCATCCGGCTGGTGGCACGAGAGGGAAAGAAAGGACACTGAGCTGGAGAAGGGACGCTGTGGAGCGACGTGGGGGCGGTTTGCTGTGGTGCCCGGCCCTGCTGCAGTCGGTCCCCTCCGTCCCCTCTGCCCCTCCCTGCTGGCAGGACTGGTCCCAGCTGACGCCAGGGCACGGTGCTCACCCGGCAGCTTAGTGAGCACTAGACCGGCGGCAGATTAAGGGCTGCTAATTTGGAACCGGGGACTGATGTTCTATAAAAAGCGGGGAGGCTTTGGGATCTGCATAGTTTTTTAAAGTAAGCCATTTTAGAAACTCGTCCTACACACAAAAATGATGCAGTCAGTGGGATTTGTCTCTTTCCTCGGGAACAAGAGGGGCCAGCACTGTTAAGACTGTGTCCTGCGCTCCTAGGAGTCCCCCACAGTCCAGGCTGGGAGTGCCTGAGGGCCTCCCACAGTGTCGGGCAGAAGGTAAGGAGGGCGCCTAGAAGTGAGTGACCGGCCCAAGGCCACAGCGTCCCTGCCAGGAGTGTCTGCATTTTGGAAAGCATGGTAGGAGAAGACCCTAGTGAATGAGTCACTCCTGTTGGAATCATTGAGCCCTGGGGGGTAAACTTTTGGGTCAGGGAAGGCTTCCAGTGACCCTTCAGAAATCACCCTAAATATTAATACTTGCCAGGGACTTACACGGACCCCTGTGCCTTGCTGGAAGCCAGGGTTAGCAAGGCCTGGGGGCACCACAGCCTTCCCCGACTTAACACGAAGCTGCAATCTACAGAGGAGGCAGCTCAATGTTGAAAAAAATCAGAATTTGAAGGTAGCCAGGAATTCCTCATCTTTATCCAACGGAGAGCAAGTGAGCAAGCGCAGAGACTTTGGAGCAGCTGTGCGAACACATGCACACACACGCACATACATACGCACACGTGTGTGTACACGTGCCTTCGCGCACGCCCCTGAAACAGCGTCTGGCTGTCTCACTCCACAGCCAGAGAGTTATGTAGCACCCAGGAGCCCTGAGGGAACCAATCCCAGCTCCTCTCCCGTGGTGGAAAATAAGTGAAAGTGTTTTGGTTTTTTGAGATTCACCCCAAACTTTTTTTCTGCCCATAATATGGTATAATAATTATATGGTATAATTTATAGAAATATATGCAGTATTATATATAGTCTAATAATTATATAGTATAATTTATAGAGATATATGCAGTATTATATATGGTATAACAATTATATATAGTATAATTTAATTTGTAGTATTATATAATTTACATAGTATATCAGTCTATGATTTTTGGAAATATGTGCAATCATGTAATCAAGGTATAGAACAGATCCATCACTTCCAAAAATCCCTTCCTAACTATGCCCCTTTGGAGGGTCCCCTTCCCCATAGCTTAGCCTTGTGGGCCCGGCTCCTTTCGAGGACACCAGGCTGTGGCACTGGGCCCCTGTTGTTGCTGACACCATGTCCCTGGAGCTTGGGGGTAGGGCTTTCTCAGCAACCCTGCCTTTCTGCAAGAGGGTTTTTTTTTTTTTAAGTTTGAATATATTATTTGCACTCAAACTAGACCTTATTGTAATTTTACTTTCCAGACTTTTAACGCAAGCAAACTCAGCCAAAACATTTGAAAATATACTTCTTAGCTTATCTCGTTTTCAACTGGGAGGATTGCCATGTTTGATGATATTTCATAATCTGGTGACGATCTTAAATAATTTTTCATTCATTTCAACTTCCTGAAATGTGTTTCGCAGGACCTCACTGTGACCGGTATTGTGAAAACAAAAACCAAAAAATATCGAGGAAGTCCGTTTCCAAATTTGGGTAAAATTGCACTCTGCCAAATTCACGCACTATCTAATGTCTTTCCATCCTCGAGCTGACACCACGTGGGCTTCCCTGGCTCTGAGGAGGGTCCCCTCAGCCACACGCGTGATGCCGGCGAGCCCCGAGGGGTGCGGGCTGTCAGTACTGCTCACCGAGAGAACACGTGCTCCACCAAACTAACGGAAAAGCGGCACATCCACCTCGCCCAGCCTTCCTTCCCTTTCTTTTTTAAGCAAACGCTTACGTAATCCAGCACCCACTTTAACTCCTGGATCCCCGTCTGAGCCCCCGTGTGCTGGGACAGCTTTGGGAGCGACACTGGGATTCACGGTTTCCTGTGGATATTTTCTTTTTAGAGATAAGGTCTGGCTCTGTCGCCCACGCTGGAATGCAGTGGGGCGATCACAGCCCACGGCAGCCTCCAGCTCCCGGTTCAGCCTCCTAAGCAGCTGGGACCAGGGGCGCAGGCCAGAGCACCTCTTCCAGCAGAGAAATTCTCCGTTCGGTCTGACAGAGGGCCCTCCATGGCTCTTCTATAACCAGCCCTCCTTCCTGCTGCTCCCAAGGGCTCCGGGGGCAGGAGCCAATTGCAGGAGGAGTCCAGGTCTGTCCTGGACCCAGCCCAGGCTGTCCCAGGAGAGCCAGGGCAGTGCCTGGGGTCCAGAAGCCTGTGGTGGGGAGATGGCGGGGTGGCCTGGGGGAGGAGTCGCTCACTGCCACTGCCTCATGGTGAGGACACCCACACCCTGGGCACTCTCTGTGTTTCTCCCTCTGCCCACAGCATGTCTGCTCCTCAGTGTCCTGCTGTCATTCACAATGAAACTCGTGCAGAGCTGAGCTCGGTCCCCCTCCCCCACTGCTGCTCTGGGGCAGGAGAGCTGGGCTGAGCGGAGGGTGGGATTCTGAGAGGTGAAGCCTGGAATGAGAAGGTTCCAGGTGGAGGCAATGGCAGCCCCACAGGTGGGAGGGAAAAGACAGGGTGTGCTGAGGAGCTGGGACTCAGGCGGTTTGGCTGGGGCGGGGGTTGAGAGGCCTTGAGCCCAGCCACAGGGCGCTCCCGCAGCGGCTGCAGTGGGGTGTTGACCACATCCAGCCCTGTCCCTGGCCCTTCCTGCTGCTCTTCATTGTCTGAGGACTTGAGTGGTGATTTCGGGAGGTGGAAGGTTGCAGGGGAAGAGCCCAGACTCTCAAAGTCCAGGGTGGTGGCTGTGGGAATGTACCGGAAAGGGCGGGTTGACCTGACCTGTGACCATTTGAGGTCTTGCATAGGAGACCCCTGGAAGGAGGTTCTCAGGGATCCACATGGTGCCGTGTGTGTGTGTGTGTGTGTGTGTGTGTGTGTGAGTGCATGAGTGTGGGTGTGAGTGTGAGTGTGCATGCCTGTGTGGGTGCGTGGGCACACCGTGTTCTGGATGGATTGTGAGTGTCAGGGACCCCTGGGTTCTGGTCAGGGGTCAGGAGGTCACTGTCCTTACCTCTGTCTGGGAGAACTGGCTCCTCGCCGGATGCTCCCCTGGGCTCTGAGCCTGGGCTGGCGTCCCCACTGCAGGCAGCCCCCCAGGGCGAGCCTGGCACGCTGGGATGGGCGGAGGGCACCCTGACTCCAGGCCACACCCGCTGTGAGGCACCAGCTCTGAGGCAGGAATAAATTCCTCGTTAGAAGAACATGCTGTGCAAGGTGGAAAAGGAACAAACAGAGCCTCCCCGCGCCGCCCACGCGCGGGCTGTGCCAGGGAGAGGGATGAGTGACGGCTGCGGCTGCAGCACAGATGTGGGGGCGACCCTGAGCAGCGCCCCACTGCGCCTCGGTCTGACTAATTCTGTCCCTTGTTCCTTCGATGTTGTGCCACTCCCAGGGAGTCACTGTAAACATGAGCCGTGGGGTTACTCTGTTTCCCCGCCCCCTCTCCAAGACGCACAAACATGTGAAACTACTTTAAAAATAGACTGATAAAATCCAGTCTGGAGTTGGACACGTTTGACAATCAGCTTGGGCCGGTTTTATAAAAGTGTCTTCTTGTGAAACAGATTGAACCGTGTTTAACTTTTCCACAGGGAAAATTTAGTGGGGGCGTGACTGGATAGGAGGAGATTGCAGGCCAGCCTTCGTCACCGTCCCCTGAGGGGGCTGGAGGCCACCATCCCCTCGTCCCCAGGTGATTCTGAAACCTTCCTGCTGTCTCAGCAGCAAATTAGGCAGGCCTGTTTCTGTGTCTTGGGGTTGCCCTGTGAACCCTGCTGCCGGGAACGCCCGCGGCCCCGCCTCGGGGAGGTTGCCCCTCCCAGGCCCCACCGGCCCCTTCTTGGCCTTAGCTGAGTTGGCCGAGCGTGGCGGGCTCCCGACCTGACAGGAACCCACGTGTGGCCTGGCAAGCGCGCTGACACGGATGGTCTTGGCCAACAAGGAAGGGACTGGGCCTGTGGGCTTCCTGGTTTTGAAAATTCACCAGGTAGGAGCAAAAATGAAAGCCAAGACACCATTAGCAGGTAGAACAGGGGCCATGAGGGATCACAGGCTCATCATGGTTCTGTGAGGGGGAGACTCGAGGAGTTAGAGAAAGCAGGTTGGGTGGAGAGCGAGGAAGCCAGCAGGGTGGGCGACCACAGAGAAACCTGCTGTCTCAGTCTGCTTGAGGTGCTGTAACAAAATATCACAGACCGGGCGCCTTAAACAACAGACATTTATTTCCCACAATTCCAGAGACTGGCAAGTCCCAGATCAAGGTTCTGGCTGATTCGGTTCCTGGTGAGAGCTCTCTTCCTGGCTTGCACATGGCTGCCGTCTCACTGTGTCCTCACATGGGCAAGAGAAAGCAAGCTCTGGTGTCTCCTCTTACAAGGGCGCTAATAATGTCTTGGGGGCCCCACCCTCATGACTTCATCTAAACCTAATCGCCTCCCAAAGGTCCCACCTCCCAACACCATAACATTGGGGGTTAGGGCTTCAACGTATGGATTTTGGGAACACAGCATCCAGTCCGTAACACGAGGCAGAGATGGCCAGACCTGTAGCAGGTATCTCCTCTAGTCTATTTTCACAGTGCTCTGGACCCATAGGACACCTAGTTCCAGAGATGCCAAGGCCTGGCCCAGTCACATGTTGGGGTTTTGAATTCCAGGAGGTTCTGTCACCTTTATTACCCCTGTAACAACAAACTTCGCCCCCTAACTTGAGGATCGCAGGAGAGTTTCAGCCCCTGGGTAGGTGGGGGTGAGGGGAGGAAAAACCCCACTTCACTAAATCAGCCTTCTGCCGAGTAGGCTTTTAAATGCAGAATGACGGGAGACCCAGGGCCTGGCCCCTGCAGTGGTGGGCGTGTTCAGCCGGCAGAGTCGCTCTCTCGTGCGCCCACCCTCACTCGCCTACCAGCCTGTGAATGATTTTTAGTAACTGTCAGGAGAAACCCAATTCTATTCAAAGTCTTCGAAGACTTATCAAGGGCCTACTGTGTGCAGGGCACCATGAGGGATCCCTCGGAAGGCACGCGGATGACAGAGACGAGATGCCAATGTTCTGCAGGGAGAAGCACAGACAGAATTAGCAAAGACGCCAGCTGGGGTGGGAGGCGGCCAGGAGGTCCCGGGGCCCTGTCGGTGATTGAGGCAAATATCTTTTACAGTCCTCCGATCCGCGACCCTGGAAATAGACTAAGGAACTGCCCCCCACTGTAGTGCACAGTGACTTCTTCCAAAGCGGACGGTATGGAAAGGGGCGGATGAAAGAGCAGCATTGCAATGGGAAGACCTGACATCCGCCGACAGTGACGAGTCTCCTGGATGGCGTGTACCTTGCTATGATGCGGTCGGTGGGGACCTTGCCTCTGTGGTCGTCCCTCCTGAAACCCACAGCCCACATCTAATCCTGAGCAACGATGGGGCAGGCTCTGATGGAGGAGCCTCCTGCAAGATCCCTGACCAGCTCTCCCCCAAACTGTCAAAAACATCCAAAATGAGGCAAGTCTGAGAAACTGTCACAGCCAAGAGGCATCTAAGGAGACATGATGACTAGATGCATGTAGGATTCTGAAACAGAACATGGAAATTCAGGGAAAACTAAGGAAATCTAAATCTGGCCTTTAGTTAATAACAATGTATTAATATTACTGATTCACTAATCATAACAAAAATGCGCTATACTAGTGGAAGATATTGATGGGGAGATAGAGCAGGATGTATAGGAATTCTTTGTGCTATTTGCTCGATATATCTGTAAATCTAAAACTCATTTTAAAATGTCTAATAAAAAAAAACAAAAACCCTGTGGCAATGGGTTTGGATGGTCAGCCTGTGAACCAGAATCTCTGTCTCTCCTGGCAGTTGGGTGAGCTATTCACTATCATTTTAATAAATCTCTTGTCTGCTTAAACTAACTGCATTGGGAGTTCTGTTGTCTGCAACCAAGAACCTAAACTAATCCATGCACACACCTATTTACATACAGTGTTTAAAAAAAGACAGCTGCAGGAGATTTGGTGTCATTTTCCATCTTGAGCTGCAATCATTTTTAAAAGGCAGGATAATGTCTGCAAAGTACCTGGGGATAGAGTCAGGACTAATGAGATGATATCTGCAAAATGCCTTGAGCTCCCTGGAGCTGCTGAGAGGAAAGGCACATGCATTATCATCATTAGAAAAAACATGCTCTGAAAACTTTGGCAGGAAGGCGGATATAAGTGGAAATCGGTTCAATTACTCACGCCTTTCAAAATAGACAAGTTCTATAAAAGTTAGAGATAAAGTGATTTTTTTTATAAATCAAATTCCTCTTTACTTCCTTTGTCAAACATTACTGTTCTATGATCTTTCAATTATTTTTGGTTGGGCTTCCTTTGACAAAGTACCCAAGCAACTTTAGTTTCTCAGCTTCCAGATTGTCTGGCAGAATACTCTCAAACTTCAAAATCTATCCCCATTTAGAGAAAATATACAAGCTATATGCTTTCCTTTAATGTTATTTGAAATTTCAAAACAAATAACACTGTGACCAAAAATAAACCAACATAATGGTAATAATAGAAAATAATATTTTTATCTTCAAAAATGCATTTTTAAAAAATTGCCAGCTAGTACAAATATTGAGTGAGCTTGGAGTCCTGCATGTGTCCCTCCTAAGGAGGAGGGGGGATGGAGCTCATTATGACCCTTTCAACAACTAGCCTGTTGGACCGTTTTGTTTTCAAAGTCCATAGGAAGGAAAAATCAAATATGTGTGGGTAAAAATGGAGTAATGATAAGAATGCTTTCTCCCTCGTTTTGAGGAGAGAAATTTTACCTACCACTTCTCCAAAATGGTTGTATCAGTTAAGACTCTCTATTGTAATTAACAGGGATTATAACACAAGAATCATGACAGTTAGCCGACACATTCCAGGACATTTCCAACCAAGTCCCCTGAAACTATCATGGAAGAAAAATGACCCATTTCCTAAAACATAATTGAAGACAGTTTAACCATTTTTTAAGCATGTAACGAGAATTGCCAGTTTCAAAACTGGACTAGAGGTGTCCTCACCATTCTCTGAACAGGTTAGCATGTTAGGGATGATTTGCAACACACACCTCCTGCCTCCAAATTCAGATTTATCAAAGATTCTTCAAGTGACAAGTAATTAGAAATTTAACTTAAACTGGGTTAAATGACAAAAGGGATTCATTGGCTCCCATAACAGAAGTCCAGAGGTGGGCAGATTTCCGGACATGTTAATGCAATGACTCAGTGATGTGATCTAGGAGCTCCATCTGTCTTTCTGAAATTCCTTTTGTAGAAACAGTTTTATCTTGAGACCTGTTTGTTCCCTTTGTGAACTTGTAAAAGTCAAAGCTGGCTGGGCATGGTAGCTCATGCCTGGAATCCTGGTACTTTGGGAGGCCAAGGCAGGAGGATGGCTTGAGGTCTGGAGTTCGAGACCAGCCTGAGCAACATAGCAAGACCCCAGCTCTACAAAAATTTAAGAATTAGTCAGGCATGGTGGCATGCCCGTAATCCTAGTACTTTGGGAGGCTGAGGTGGGAGAATCGCTTAAGCCCAGGCATTTGAGTTCGCAGTGAGCTATGATGATTCAACTGCACTCTGGCCCGGGTGATAGAGCAAGACACTGTCTCAAAAACCAACACACAAAACATAGTCAAAGCCATCTACTTCCTCCTTCACATGCCACAGGACACATAGATTGGGTTTGTCTACAAATCCAAATAAGAATTCTGAGGGTCACTTGACTGGACAGTTGCCATCACGTGATCACCCTTGATGTGACCAGGACTCTGTGCTGTGCTGATTGGCCAGAGTCAGCTGGCACCAGGCCCTGGAACTGGAGGTGGATCACCTTCCCCCGGAAAACTGGGCTTCCCAGGGCAGAGAGTGTGCACAAAGGAAAATCTGTTTGCCCGTAGCATGGGGAAAAGGGCAACGGATGCTCTCAGCAGGCCACCTACAAAGGTGGTTTCCTGGGAGTCATCTCTGGCAAGAGCCTGAACTTCAACGTTTCTTCTTGATGATGTTGTCTGGCTCAGATGGGACATTGGGAGAAAGGGGATTTCTTGATAAGCCTGAAATGGGATTTTTTCAGCCATGACATCTAAGGTAGTCCCCAAATTCTACCTATTCATGCACTAGATAAAAGTTTATTTTTCCATGAAATTGTTTCAAGAACATTGTCTTTGAAAGTTTTAAGTTGAAAAAAAATAAATAAGAAGACAATTTTAGTAGTGATTCCCATGACTTGATTTAGGTTCTAAATGTTATAAAAAGGGAAAGCTTATAATAGTCAAACTTCCAAATAGAGTTGTCCAATAGGATAAGATTTGCTGAAAGATATCATTTTAAGGAGTTTCACGCTGTATAGCATTTCTCTAGTATTCCTAAAATAGGACCCGTCTCGTCCAGCAGGTAAAAATGCTAATTTCCCGTTCAAAGCTCAGTGGAGCAGTGCTTTCTGATTGGCATTCAAATCTCCATACAGAGCAAAGTGAATCATCTGGGGGCTGATGCATGGCTTCTTGTAGAATTGATTACCTTAAGATGAAGTTTTCTTATCAGTTCCTGGGCAGAGTTTTGAAAGGTATTGCAACAGTGCAGGACACGGCACACACCAGAAATGAGTGTTTTCCTTTGGTTTTCACTCAGTATCAGCAAAGCCTGGCATGTCTGCAGCCCCACCACGGCAAAACCGCATCAATACTCTTTTGCTATTTGGCCAACTGACTCTGAAGAATTTTCAAACAGCTTCAAAAATATGATCAGGTTTCATGATGATCTCCAAGGCCTGAGAAAACCGCAATTCTTTTCCAACAGAATCTTGAGCCATTGTGCTTAAATTATGCTCAATTTCCTTTATTGGTTTGTTCATCGTAAGTCCCAGGGCCAGGAGGAGTGTTAAGCCAATCTTTCGTAAAACTGGAAGTTTCATCTCCTAAGCTAATTCAGCTAATCGTTATTTGATTGAAATATTGGACTGGCTTAAACAATAATCTGAAAAATTTGTTCAGATTCCTCTCCAAAGAAAACTTTGGCAGCTGGCAGAATGCAAATTGTCACATGAGTTTCCCTGCTGTGAAAAGTTGGCTTTTGTTGTTGTCTTAATCTTGGTGAAGGAAAAAGCTGAATCATACAAAAGCTACAGCACTTTGTAGACTTCTGATATTATGTTCTAGTTCTGTCCAATCTTATGTGCTGCAGAAAATGCTCTTTTGCAGGAAAAACAAATGTATAAACATACAAAAATTCCTCTTAAAATATTTTGACTAAAATATTATTTAAATCAAGAATTTCTGGCATAATTATACAACATTTTTGGAAATCCAACATACTGAAAAAAATACTCCATCCTTTTGCATGAATCCATATATGACAAAATCAAAAACTGCGGTGCCCTCTTCAAACTCCCCCTCCCCAAAGTATGTAAAAATAAAAGGTTTTGGCATAAACAATTGGTCCCACACTTGTGGAATGATGAAGGGTGTGGGCGACTGGTCCAGGCACCCTGTCATGTCTGGAGCTTGGAATGCTGAAGTCACCTTTAGTTTCTGAGCACTGTGTCCTTGGCCTAACCCCACCACATTTAATGACATTATGGCAGGACAAGTCATTTTTTTTTTGACAATCATTGGATGTCGCCTTTATAATAGGTCAAGCACCAATCTTTACAGACAGAAGACAGTCTCGGTGTGTATTTTTATACTTTATTGCAGTATATAAAATTCAATGTTATTTAAAAAATATATACATATTTATATTTAAACAAAAAGCTCATACACTGTGCAGCAGGAAACCGCAGAACAAATTAGATTTTTATAGACCAGGTACACAGAACACATCACATTAACACATGAATTTCCTCTAAAGGTTTTCTTGCTGTATTTTCTGTCTGTCTTCTCCATTAGGGAGACTTAATATTTATTCTCTGTAGTTTGTATTATAAAATAAACATATTTTCAAAATTTTCCAAATATAACATTAGATTAGAATTCTTAATAAGTTTCACCAAATTTTGGATGCCTGTCACCCATATTCTAACATGCCGCTTCCAAAAAACTACTTCCATAAGAACGAGTGCTTAACATGAAATACCTGGCAATGAATCTCAGAGAAGCAAGAGTTATTTTTTTGAATCTCGGCTACACTGCTGTTCTCAAATGGACATAAAACTAAAATATTAAAATACTTCAGGTTATGAACAAAGATGTGTTTTGAAATGCTATTTGTCAGTCATTTATTTGGAATATAGACCCATGTCTCCATTAAACAAAATGTTGTAAGTGTTGGCTCGCCAACAATTACAGTAATCACGTGACTTATGACTTCTGGACTCGTGTAGAGAAAAACCAGCCCATCCTCAAGTTTGGATGCTGGGAGCAGGAAACTCTAATATCACACAGGAAAAGTCTGTGCTTCAGTGGAAAATTATGCATTTTCTAGGTAGCTAACTCTCCAGGTTATCTGATTCTGGCCTTTCATTGTCTTGGAGCCATTTTATAGCTCAGTACGTTATAGGTAAATATGTTAGTTTCCCAGAGCTACCAAACACAGTGCCGCAAACCAGGTAGCTTAGAACAACAGAAAGCGATTGCCTCAAAGTTCCAGAGGCTAGAAGTCTGAAATCAAAGTGTCAGCGAGGCCATGCTTGTTTCTGAACACAGGTCGGGCTGCCTGCCACCTGAGGACCAAACAAAAGAGGCGAGTATTGGTGAAGGAAAGGTGGTTTATTCAAGTGCCAGCAGACTATTATCTCAAAGATCATCTCATCTCCTTTGCTTACTGAGCAATAAAAGGAAGGGATGAAGAAGGTACTTAGCAGAAGCAAACTTTGTGCAACTCCTCCTGACTTGAGCAATGGTTATCAGCAAACAGGTTGTCTGGTGGATCTTGTCATCAGCTGTCTGCAGTTGGCCTCTTCTGGACTCTTGATCTGTTTTTCTTCAAGGTCATTTTCTACTCTTGTGCCCGGCGGCTGTGTAAGCAAACAGCGGATTAATTCTAAACTCTTAAGACAGAACAAGCCCAAAGCATGGTGGAAGCAAAATGGCTTCCCTTTACATAGTCTGGGCAGACATAGTCTGAATGGCTTTGGGATGCACTTTCACGCTGTCTCTGAAGGTTCTGGGAGAGGGTCCTTCCCCACCTCCTCCCAGCTCCAGGCAGTTGCTGTCATGCTTGGTGTTCCTACACTCGTGGGTGCATCCTTCTAATTTCTGCCTTCATCTCCACATCTCCCCTGTGTCTCCGTGTCTGTGTCCAAATTTTCTTCTTCTTACAAAGACACCAGTCAGATTTAGGGCCCACCCTTATCCAGTGTGACCTCATCTTAACTTGATTACATCCACAAAGTCCCTACTTCCAAATGAGGTCACAGTCCCGGGTTCTGGGTGGACGTGAATTTTTGGTGGACACTATTCAGCCCAGTGCGGTAACTGATAGCAGTGCAACATAATTCTTGTTTGCAGATATGCAAATCCCGTCCTGTTCAGAAGAGTTTCAACTGACTTCTTGCCTGGCCACCTTGGAAAACCAGTTTGCCTTCATTTGCACATTCATTTCAACATTTCTGATCCATAAACACATCTGCTCCTCAGAGTCTCTTTAAAGTGGTTGGAACATCTGCCTGGTTACTCCATTCATTAAATAAAATCTTGAACAGGTGTTCATTTTTATATCTGTATGCAACTCATAATTTTCTTTTTTTTTTTTTTTTTTGTAATTATCTATTAACAGTGAAAAGGGGAGGGAGAAGATAGCACACGGGAGTTCCCTTCCCCTTCCATGGGCCCTGGGCCAGCCCTAGGCAAATTTCTGAGTAGGTCAAGGCTGTCTTGAGCAAACTGTGCCTTCCACTGTGTACCTGCTCCGACCTCCCAGCTCACGTTCTTGGGCTGTCTGTCCTGCATCTCAAGTGGCTGGAGCCCTCACCTGGAGCCCGAGCACCTGAGGCAGGGGCTTTCTCCTGACTCAACCCACCTTTCTCCATCCGAACGCCCACCGTCCCCAGGGGCTCCCGTGTGTGCTGTAGTTGGGAGAGCGCTGACCAGCTTTCCCACCAAACCCCTCACCATCTCCTGTCTTTTAAAAAGACTGAGGCAGGAGAATCGCTTGAGCCCAGGAGTTTGAGGTTGCTGTGAGCTACGATGATGCCACTGCATCATTCTAGCCAGGGCAACAGCGAGACACCATCCCAAAAAAAGGACATTGGTCATATTGGATTAAGGGCTCAGTCTACTCCAGTGTGACTTTATCTGAACTAACTACATCTGTAATGACCCTATTTCCAAATAAGTTTGCATTCTTATTGCAAGAATTGGGGGTTGTGGCTTCAGTGTGTCTTTTCAGGGGACACAATTCAACCCACGACAGCATATAAAGACACTGATACCATATTCTTGAGAAGAGAGAACAGGTAAGAAGACAGACTGTGTAGTGCAAACCTGTGTAACTATGGGAGGAGGTCTGGTGGAATCCCACGGGTTGTCAGGGAATTACGGATCAACTTTTGAGGACAGCCAGAGCCAAGATGTCTTCATTAAGAAATGGTTCTGGCTGAGAAGGAACCCGTGAGCCTTTTTAAGTTAGATTTTCAAGGCTTCGTAGTTCAACTCAGGTAAATGGATTTTGGATCTGG
>RJWJ010038575.1:0-14915 GCA_004363605.1 Indri indri
GGCTAAATGATTTGCAAACATCTGCTCTGCAACGGGACCCTCTTGGGAAGACAATTTCTGAGAGTTGAAAAGTTCTTCTATTGTAGATATTGCATATGGGAGTTAAGACACAGACACCAGCATTTGGGTCACCAGCTTTCCATCCAGAGTGATTAATTAGAGTGACGCTTAAATGTCTCCTTTTGACCTGCCTCGTTCATGTGCTGGAAATTTTCCTAAAGCTGGTTACCTTCCAGAGTGATATGCAGATTAAGACATGGCCGTCCCCTACCCTGAAGGTTCAGTTGCCAGAGATGACTAAGTTTCTTACAAATGGTAGGTCTCCACCTTTAAATCTGCTGACTTGACCTCTGATCAGACAGCAAATCTCAATATAAATGAGTTCTCAAGGCTAAATATGTTCACTTCTTCTTGCCTTGAACTTGACAGTGGTTCACATTCTTCCTTGGTTCCCTTCCCTATCCTTCAGACAATTTTAGAAAATCCTTAAATTTATTATTCCAGGTAAAAACACATAGCTGTTGATATCTCTGAGTTAAGCTGCAGCCATGGTAGATAGTTTTCAGCATGCTTACAGCTTCCCATCTGTTATGAGTTGAACTGTGTTCCCCAGGATGATGTACCAAAGTCCTAATCCTCGGTACCTCAGAAGGTGACCTTATTTGGGGATGGGGTTATTGTAATTAGTTAAGATGGGGTAATATTGGAATAGGGTGGGTCCCTAATTTAATATGACTTATAAATTTAATATCCTTATAAATAGGAGAGAAACACAAAGTGGGGAGATGGGCATGTGATGAGGGAGGCAGATATTGCAATGAAGCATCTACGAGCAAAGGAACACCAAGGATTGACAGCAAATATTAGAAGCTATTAGTGGCAAGGAAAGATTCTCCCCTACAGGTTTTAAAGGGAGCGGCAACCTGTCGATACCTTGATTTTGGAATTCTAGCCTCCAGAACTGTGAAATAATATATTTTTCTTGTTTTAAGCCACCCAGGTTGTGGTGCTTTGTTAGGGAAGCCTTGGAAAACTACATCTTTCTCCTTCTTTGCTTGGAGGAAGTTTTGACATCATGGGAGCCCACTCAGCCAAGCACCAGCTCAATGTGGGAATGTCAGGGAGGATGAGGAAAACTCATCAGTTGTTGGATGATGAGACCCAAGAGGTAAATGTTCCAAACAACCCATCATTTCGTGGGACAATTCAGAAGCGGATCGCACTGTTCTCAGAGGGTCTGCAGAAAGACTGAGCTCTGGAAAAAGTTGATGGTGGCATCAACCAAGTTGGTAACAGTAAATGTATGGAGAAGTGATTGGATTTTGTGACTGGATAAATGTTGAAAGTAGAGCCAATAGGATTTTGTAATGGGTTCGATTGTAGATGTGAGAGAACGAATTTATGGAAATCTCCAAGGATTTGACCTGAGCAATGGGGAAGATAATATTATTAACTATCAACTGAGATGGGGAAGGATGTAAGGGGAGTAGCTTTGCCTGTCTTTCTTTGTTGAGCACATTTGGCTTTGGCAACGTGGTTTGTTTCAATACTGTGGTAGATTAAAAATGTCCCCATGTTCTTTGACACTCATCCCATGAAGAGTCATCTAAGATTCCTCCTGCATGGACTCTGCACTTGGCCTGTGACTTGCTTTGCCAATGGGACATCAGCAAATTTGACACAAGGCTTTGTAAATGCATCCACATTGGGCTTTTCCTGAGGTTGTCATGCATGAAAACTGGATCATCTACTGATGGATGAGAAGCCCCAAGAGGGAGGACTAAGATGCCCTGGATGATGGCCAGCACTAAACATCAGACATGTGAGTGAAGCCATTTGGAGGCTTCAGCTTCAATTAAATTCCACTGACTGTAACCACTTCAGTGAGCCCATGGAAGATCAGCAGAGGAATTTCTAAGTTAACCCACAAGATTGCTAGAAATACGGAGTTGTTGTTTAAAGTCTCTAAGTTTGGGGGTGATCTGTTATGCAGGAATAGATAACTACACAAACACCCAGCGATCCTGTGGGAGCTTGTCACTAGAAATCACCTTGAGCTTTAGGCTCTGCAACCTCAGCTGCAAGTAGCCACGTTCTTGCAATTAACTCATAGTCCTGCAGTGAACATCTGTTTTCCTCTTATTTTGGATGGTCTCTGTGTCCACTTCAGGGATCAGTTTTCAGGTCTCAGCATTCCTGAAGCTGTCTATGGAAGACCCAGCCTACAGATATTCTATCAATCACTGGGATTTGGTGGAAGATAGTGGATTTCAGCTAGGTCAGAAAAGCTCAGTAACTTGGAAATAATCACAGTCAACCTCTCTCATTTTACAGATGACAAAAGTGAGTCACATAGAGGTGATGTGATTTTCTCAAAGTCATGTTGATCAGTATTGATGAGTTCAGGGTAGTACAGAGAAATGGTTAAGAGCATGGGATTGAATCCTGCCCCTCCTCATTCTTGAGCTGTGTGTCGTTGAGTAAGTTTCTTAAACTCTCTATGCTCTATTTCCTTAATTTTTAAAATGATATGAGAACGAGTAACTTTGTCATAGGGTTGTGATTTTCTATGAGACACTTATAACACTTGGTACAGTGTCTGGCAGGGGGAAAATTTTCAAAAAATATTTATCGATCATTTATCGAGTGTCAGACACTTGTCTAGGTACTGATGGTAGAGAAAAGAAAAAGTCCTCGCTTCCATGTAGGAGGCAAGACCATTCATTGGAAAGCAAATACATATATGATATAATGTCTGGTGGTAATGTCAGGCACTATGATGAAAAATAAGGTAGGATAAAGAGTTAGAGCGAAGGGTATGCTGTCTGGATAGGTTGATTTGAGAAAGTTCACTTGAGGAGGTCACATTTGACTGCAGACCAGAATGGGATGCATCAACATCATCATCATCATCATCCTCTTCATCACAGCTGACAATGAACACAGGCTTTTGAAGCCCAAGGTAATCTTCTTTTAGCAACATCATGCTGCCTCCTGGTGATTGAGGAGAAAAAGAGAATTTTATGAGCAAAAAGCAAACAAAACAAGCTAAAGTATATAGCTAGAGTCTCCTCCCTTACCCCAAGGTCAGGAAAAAGCTACGAAAGTAGATCAGTAAAAATAAATCCTCATTTCATATTATATGAAATATTAGTGTTGAGAAAGTGACCATTTCTGATTTCTCAAGCCATTCAACAAAAGCCACTCTGGATTGTTCTCCTTCCTGCCTGAATATATGTGCAGGTCTCCAAGACCTACCACAAGAACAACCACAAAGAACCAGTACAGCACAGTGCTTAGGAGCACAGAATTTCATACCAGAGAGCACTAAATTTAATCCTAGTTCCATCAGTTTCCAGCTCTGTGACTTTGGGCAAGGAAATAAACTGCTGAAATGTGAGCTCCATGAAGGCAGGTCTTGCTCACCTGAATAGCATGGAGCTCACATAGTGTAGGTGCTCCATGGGTGTGACTAAATGGATTTGCCTCGTGCCTCTAAAGTTCAATTCCCACATTTTAAAAATGGAAATGGTAAATACATCATGTTTTTATGAATTAAATGAGATAACAATTATAGAACACTTAGCGCAATGCCTGGCACATAGTAAGCAATAAATAAATGGCAGCCTTATCATTTAGTATTTGTAGAATAAATGCAATTATGAATGAATTAAGACTATCTATGGTGGTGAAAGACTATAAGCAGAAGGGCTAAAGCTAGGGAGATCTTTGGAAATAGTATAAAATAAAATGTAGAACATGGTCAAGAAACTTCAGTCTAAGGTACTTGAGAAAGATCTCTGGAATCTTTTGGTGAAAATTGGAGTTCAGACTCAAATGGCATTTAGGGAGCATCACTTGTATATGCCAAGAACTGCACTACATGTGTTCACATCTATGACTTCATTAAATATAATAGCCCAGTTGTGTGGGTATGATTGCGTTCAAATTTATAGATTTGATAGAGGACAGAGTGAGGGATTGAACCAGGTCTTTAACCTGGAAGATGTGAAGGTGGAATTCACTTCTAGAATTGATCAATTTCATGCCAATCTTTTAGGATGAATGTCATATCATGGATTTAGCCAGGACCTTAGTTATCTTCATTCTTTTCTGAGTTCTTCTATCATCAATCTACCCCTTGGGTTTTCTCATCCATCAAATGGAAAAAAAAAAGAGTAACATATTCTGCCTACCTCCCAGAACTCTTAAGAAAACTGAACAAAAATAGTAAAGCATTTTATAAAGGTAAATATACAAATTTAACATTATTATTATACAAAAGAGATAGTGAGGCATACCCCTCGTGATTTTTAAAGAAGTATTGCAAGATACTTTCTGTAATGGCCTTTTTTCTCCCCTCTCAAAGCATTTGTAGTTGAGACTTTGTAGTACCTGCCATTCAGTTGCAAGAAGTTAAATGCCCATAAACAATCAATGAATTCTTATATAGGCTTTACAATTTCTAGAGTGTATTTGTACCCATTTTCTACTTGTAATCACAGAAGTCACTATGCTTATTTCTATGCACAGGTGAGGAAATCAAGATGGAGAGAGGTAAAATGACTTGACCAAGGTTACATGCTTCTAAGCAATGGGCAGGGCTCAGTCAGCTTGTTCAGCTCTTGACGTGACAAATGCTGTTTTCTCTGTGCTGCCCAATCAGTCTCTCTTAGGCCCAAGGGGCTTAATCCTACTTAATTATTGGTAGTGTCTTTTTATATGATTTCATTTGCTGTATTGTCCCAATCAGATTCTGAGTGCAGACATGAGAAACAATGGCTTCTTTTCATTTGCAGAAAAAATATTTAGAGAACGAAAGCCATGAATCCTTTAAAGGTGTATAATCTGAATGCATCGTGAAATTATAGGACTTGGCAAAGTCATGATGATGTTAATTGGATGATTAAGAGTTTGGAGGACTTAATCAATGAGGTTAATAACTTAGTTGCTAAGATAATTCTTTACTTATTGGAAATTAGGAAAAGTTGGTTTGAAAGCACTATAAAAAGTGGGTGCAAGATGTTCTTCTTCCACTCCCCCAACCTCCCCACCCTGCTCTGTGCCCCAGGAAGCTGACCCCAAAGGATGGCTTCAACATAACTCTCTTACTTTCCTGCTTTAGGTTGGATTCTGCCAAGGCAAGCACCAGCAAGAGATGGGAAGGGTGAGGGGATAGAGAGTTAGTGGTATTTATTTCTCTGGGCTATAGTCAGCAATGGAGTGTTCCTACCTAAGGCTATAACTCCATCCAGGCTCCTTCCCTACAGCTGTAGGACAAGCACAGCTCTCTCTAGGTCCCATAATCATTCCCTCCCCAGCCCCTTGCCCTTCAGGCCTGGAGGGGCAACTACTCCTATATCTGCTGTCATTAGTCCAGGGTGTTTCATCATTTCTTTGCTGGCTTTCCTTCACCATGACCGTATCTTTGGAATAGTTCTGGCATCGCACACCTCTCCATTTTCCCTGTTGAATGTGGCAGCTGCTTTATAATGGGAATAAGTAGTGACAGCAGATGAGAGATGTAAGATTGTCATGCCTCAGTTATATATGCTCTGACCTAAAAAAGCACTCCCCAGCCCCAAATTATGGTGAATAGGCAATGAGAATTAGAAGCACATGACAAATAGTCAAGCTTAATCCATTCATTTGAATGCATCGGTGATGGACTGAGGTGTCCACATGAGGCAAAGTTTCCATCAACCAGGCTCAGTTAAAAAGACAGCGGGAAGACTGTCCACACGGACTTCAGTTCCCAAGCTGCTCATATCTGTCAGTGACTATCAGCAGTCTCGGGCCCCAGAGCTCTTCAATCTAAAAGCAGGAGGTTAGAGGAAGTTATAAATAATCCTTGAAAGTAGAGAAGTAGCCAAGGATTTGGTTAAGTGGCAATAGAAAACAGAGTACGGGATACAATTCATGGCTACTCCTATTTTTTTAATGCCACTTTTCATGTATATCTTAATATATATTATTTTGTGTTTAATACAATAGTTTCTGTTGTCTGTTGTGATTTTAATAAACATTAGAGAGATGAAAAAGACACCTGTTAGTTGGTTTCTGTGGTGCTTTTGTAATGTGTCAACTGGGCCATGATGAATTACATTTTCCAGAAACCTCTTTTTTGTATGTTTCAGGAGAGATTCTTATGTAAGCATTGGAGGTAAGGTGACCATCCATCTTAGTTCGCCCAGGACTGAGGGATTTCCCTGGACATGGGACTGTCAGCGTTAAAACCAGGACAGTCCCCGGCAAACGGAAACTGTTGGTAAAGCTATTAGAGGGTGGAAATGAAGCAGCAGTGCACACAGGTAGCCACTCACCCGAGTGCTCACCTTGGTAGTGTAGGCCAGTGGTGGGTGCCTGTGACTTCTCCACCTCCTCTTGCCTCCTCCTTCAGCTTCTCCAACCCTGGGCCAGGTGTGCCCTCAGCTCCCTGAGGGAGGGTGTCCGCTTCTCCTCCAGACACTCACAGCATTGAGATCTGTTAAGCTCGCTCTTGTGGTTCCGGTTTGTTCTTGCTCTGGCCCACTTTCCATCTGCCTTCCTTCCTGAAGGAAATGCCTGTTATGTGGAGCTCAAGCTCCTAAGTCAGATCCCAAAACAACAGCATTACCAGCACCTGAAATTCCATAAAGTCAAATTTCTACAGTAAATATATATATATATATATATATATATATATATATATATATATATGCATATACTTCTAGGTTCTGCTTCTCTTGCTGAACACTGACTGATCTAGTTTCATTTCCTAAGTTCAGGAAATTCACCAATTTCACTCAGGAGCAAGCCTTACAGTGGGACCCATGCAACTGGACCACAAGCACCATTTCTCACCTGCTGGCAACTGCCAGGGTCACCACCTTTGACCTGGAAGATGGTTATTTACTAGATGTTCACAATAACATTATAGTAGGTGAATCTAGGCAGGCAAAGAGATCTAGAATCCAGAATAACTCACTCCATTGCTGAAAAGATAGCATTTCCTAAATATCTGCACACCTAACTCTTTATTGCGAATAATAGAGTCCCTTAAAAGCTCTCCCGTCCATGTCTGTGTTCTTCATCTCCCCAAGGTTTTGTCCTCACTTTATGTTCCAATGACACAGAATAATTTGTTATTCCTTCAGCATCTATGACTAATTCTCTGGGTTATCAAAAGCAACAAACAAACAACCAAATACCAAACAAAAAACTCTACAGCCTTTAGCTGCAGTGTGTGTTATAACTGATAATAATCACATACAATTTAGGCTTTCTCTCTTCTTGCACTGTTTTCCTTCACCCTGTCTACCTGCTAAACTCCCAAATGTCTGTCGATTAACCTTATCTGGTGAGTCTCTTCGACTTCCTCAGGCACATGTAGGGACTGCTTCCTCCGGGCTACCTCAGAGGAACTCTCACTACTTCTTCTATATTACTACTAATTAATGATAATAATAATAACAACAATAATAATGAAATAGGACAAGTAATTACCATTTATTACCAGGAACTGGGATAAACTCTTTATCTGTATTATTTTATCCAATCCCACAAAGGTCCTAAGGCATGTAGTGTGGTCACCACCACCTTGTAGATAAGGAATACTGAGGTTCAGAGAGGGTAAGTAACTTATCTAAAACCTCAAAACCTAGCGAGTATATACATGGGATCTGAATGTGTTTTGACTCTGGAGATCCAGTTGACAACCCTAGCTGTCTGTCCTGGATCACACTGATCACCCTGTAACATAGTTGTCTGTCTACATGTCTGTGCTTCATCTAATTGGTAAGTTTCTAGAAGGTGAGGAGGAATCATGAGTATCCATTTTTGTTTCCCTAGCCTTTAACATTGTGTCTGCCATAGGTAGCTACTTAATAAAACTTTGCAGAGTGGAAATCAATGAACTTTGCATAAGTGGAAAGATGGATGGATGCATGACTGGAAGTGGCCTGAGAGATCACCTTGTCCCACTTGATATGCCTGAGGTGATGCCACTTGGCAGAGCTGGCCTGAGAAATTACATCTCTTGGCTTTCTGTTCTGGGTCTTTGACACCACAGGAAAACCTGACATTATTCAACAAAGGAGGAAACACAGGAAGGTTTGTACATTGTACAACATCTGAACATTGTAAATACCAGAAGAAAGGTGTGAGTACTTTCCCCCTTTCCATTTAATATTTTATGGCCCCAAACAACTTTCTATTCTTACACACAATGCAAGTATATATGTGGATTTTGATAATTAATATACTGCTTTTAGCTGTATGCTGTGTAAAAATCTAAAAAGAAAACACATGCTGTGATTTTCTATTTTTCTTCATTATTGTGTCTTACTCTTACTGAAACTTGGGAATCAAATTATCTGCCTTTTCTATCAAGCAGCAAAACATTTTCCCAATTAATCTCTGCACTGAATTTTGTTTTTCTTAGTCCAAATCCATGTCATTATGCATCATTCAAATTCTGAAAATGCAATAAAAGTGGAGACTAAAGTGTATTTCAACCCCTATTGATCAACAAACATAATGATTCCAAAAGTATTGGATGTAAAATAAATGTGCTAATTTTGCTTACTCTTCATTTTTTTACTCACAAAAGACAGAGATAAACCACAGTGCCTCAGGGGAACCAAAACTCTGCAGTTCTCTGCACTTGAAACCTGTAGTGAGTTTTCACCAATGATGCCACACCGCCTGGCTAGTGAAAACACTCCGTCCCTCTCCTATGTGTCGGGATTTGCAAATGACCATGTCAGTACAAGGGACCAACGGTCAATCAATTAGGAGCCAGTGATAATGAGCCTGTGTTTATTGATTTATTCTCTCGATATGTTATTTTTACCACTTTATTTGATATCACAGATAACACTCCATTAACCAACTGTTGGTTGAATTGCTTGTCATACAATCTGTCGGAGTCACAATACCTGCATCCTGGAATTTGCTCTGTCACTAAATAACTGTGAGACATTGGAGAAGTCATTTATTTTTAGGGTACCCTCATGTTTGCTCTCATAATAAAACTAAACGCATACAGATATTAAAAATTTATAAAAATAGGGTCGATTTCCTTATAAACTGAGGGTGCTAAGCTAGCCGAGTGTTCACACTCTGTGGTCCATGGATCTACTGGGATTTGGGAACATATTTTCTTGGAGTGGTTGAGTATACTGTGAGAATTTTTAAATTTTGTGTTTTCATTTAGATGGATATTTATGAATAGTTACAGTGATACTTCAGTCATCTGTATGGCTAATAACCAAGGTCTTCCTATAATTCAATCCCGGCATTGGCATTTGTATTTCCTATTTCAAGTGGAAACCTTAAGTGTCAAAGTTTGAATTTTATTTTTCTATTTCTCTGAGGGGTCCTTCAGAGATCTTAAGTTTGAGAATCAGTGGACTAGAAAGCATGCCTCACTCTAACATTCAATGATTTTCTGACATAATTAAGAGTGGTTGATTTCATTCATCCACTCATGTTTATCACATGTTTTATTGCATACCCATGGAAAGCCAGACTATTCTAGCCACTGAGGTAACCAGATTAAAGGAGAGTCTCTGTGAGCTTCTGGAATCTTATTGCCTGATTAGGGAGATGTACATATCCACAGAGAGTTATTGGTCATGTGATTTTAAATTAAAGATACCTTTAAACTACAATATGATAAATTGATCTGTATATTTAGCATAACTTAAACTCTAATTAACCTCTGGCCCATTTACTCTGAACTCACAGAGACCTATCCAGGGCCTGAGTGACTTAAGCAATCTCCTCATCCACATTCAAAATTTGTCATGAAAATGAAATGAGATATTCTGAGTAAAATGGCCTGAAAAACAAAAGGTTTTATGCTTCCTTGAAGGCAGGAACAACTTCCAGTAAACGTTTTTATTTATTAGGTTATGTTTTTTCAAAAAGGACTTAAGATGGTTTATATCTATTTTATATATTAAAATAGAATTGATAAAACTAGGAAAGGAAAAAAAGAATAAAAAAAGAAGAGCATTTGTTTAGTCTACTGGCAAACTGGGCATGGGATGTATTGCAAAGTGTCTCAACCTATACATGGATCTAATAATTTCTACTTCAGGGCACCTATGAGGATTAAATGATACATAGATGTAAAACTTCAGAAGGGGACTTCTGTTTTCTGGTTCTGCATGTAAGGAGTTTGGAAGCCCTCACTCCATCCTAGAAACAAGTAAATAGCTGGACGGGTTGAAAATTCAACAATTCTTCTTGGATCTGTAAGAGATCCAGTGGTTTGGCTTGTAGGAGGATACAGGGAAATCCACTGCCCCCAAGACTAGAAAGACAGGCAGGTGAACACAGGGAGCCATGGATTACCAGAGAAGAGATTCATGAGCAGAAACCTCTATTGGGGTAAAAAAATTCTTAACCGTAATTGACGAATTGCTGGAAGATCAGTATGGACCCAGCCATAGAGGGGTCCCACACTTTTTTGAGTTTTATCTCTAAGAACTCTCCCAGGGTCTCCCAGTAAATAACAGAGAAAAATTCCTTTGTGCTTCCAGTAGGGGAAGGGAAAAAAAGAACCATTTAAAATTTTCCAGAGCACTGTCTAGTTTGCCCTCAATAGAAACTAGTTAGAGCCTAACCTGCTGGGGTTAACGAGAGCTACACTGACCTGGGGTGGGGGAATACTCAGCTCCAACACACTGTAGCCATCCTATCCTACCTGAGGGGGGAGGAAACAACTCAGAAGTACTTGTGAAGTTCACAGTCCAGAGGCGTAGGATCATCACGTTTTTGTTTCCCTTTCTCCAAAGTAAAGACAGTATAACAGCAGAAGAGGAAAAAGAAGAAATAGATCCTGGATCACCCCCCATTTCATCACCCCTAATTGACGATTTTCTTTCTTGTAGGTTCATTTCTTGGCTTCTCCAGATGTCTAAATAATTTTATGCCATTACGATCATGTTGTATGCAATTTTTCATCTTACTTGGGGTACTCAACATCATATTTTCATGTTGCTGTAGCATCCTTTGAAAGATCACTGCTTGTGCTTACCTAATATTCCCCCAGTTAGATGCTCAATAGTTTTAATAAGTTACTCTCTTTCTCTTGGGCATTATGTTCCTCCCAGAGTTTTTTTCTTATAAGTAGCCCCTTCAGCACACAGCATGTACTATTTTGGGGGGCTCATTCTTTAGGATAGATTTTTTCCAGTGTTATTACTGGGGTGAAGATTAGGAATGTTTTTAGCTCCTGATGTCTGTTGCTAAATTGCCTAGAAGGTGCTTATTGCAAAAGTCACTCTCATTGCCCATCACTGGGGACCACCGAGGGATCAGGAAAAGGAATGAGCTATTACTGAGTGCTCACTAGGTACCCGGCTTTGTGTTCCTTAGCTCACTGAATCTTGACAACAACCCATAAATTATTTCATTTATTGAGGTCTTACTTCATGCGGGGCACTTCGTTAAGTGTTTTAAGTTCTTTACTTCATTTCGTCATCAAAAGAGATCAATGAGGAAGATGCTCTGTCTCTATTTTATAGATTAGGAAAACTGAGGTACAAAAAATTTAAATAACTTCCCAAATCAAGTGCTTAGAAAATAGCAGGAATTATATTTAAACCTTGGTCTTGCTGACTTCCTGGTCCTTAATCTTTACCACTACACTATTAAGCAATATAATCTCCCTTCTTATTTGTCATAAAGCTAGTATTTGCAGAAGAGTCAAGAGACATGAACAGCAAAAGCATCCTAAAAATTGAAGAGTAGAGGATGTGCTAAGAGTCCTGAGCATCAGATGCAATTCCTTTTGACAAGTCATAATTCCTATCTGTTGCCCAGCCTGGATCCACAGACATCAGGGCCACTGACTGTTGTTTATAAACTCTATCCAGAAGTAAATTCCTGGGAGGTCCATACATCTGGACTCAGGGCAATTTCAGCAGCATCTGTGTGAAAGGGTTCTGCATCCATGTAAACCCTGGCAAACTGGCTCCGGTGGCTTAGTGCAGACAACAGGATACAAGGACCTCTACTAGCACTGGGAGTCTCTGGCCTCAGAGGCTGGTGGAGCATCATGGTGAGTCTGTGGAGGAAAAGGAACATGAACATTTTTAGCTTGGAGTGGGAATGGTGTGAAAATGGCAAGTGTACGTAATTACATTGTGACTGGAGTTTGCACTGGATTCAGACTTTGGAGAATGCAGAGGGTGCTATGTAATCCATCTGCTGCCATTGAGCTTGCCAGGAAAAAGTATGCACAGAAGGCGAGAGAAGGGAAAACCACAGGGACTGTGATAAATAACCTCTTGTTGCTGTTTTGCCTGATGTCATGACACTTTGGAAAAGACTAAGCTTTTGTCTTAGGAAAACATAGTGTTTGTAATGATGGAAGCTTATTTTCTTGTGTATCTGTCTGATTGCTTTATATGTGTTTCAGTTTCATCTCTCCAATGCACTTGGGGCACAGGATCTTCTTCCCCACTTCAATCTAGTGCACTTCACTATAGCGACTGGGCATATATTCTGTGACAGTCACTAATGCTATGTGCTGGGGACATGATGGTAAATATTAAGACAACAGAGTGATAGGTACAGTAGTTTGTGTATGAGCAGGGAACAGAGGGGCACATAGCAGGGGTGGTTAACCCTACGTAGGGCAGGAAAGGGAGAAAGAGATGAGGTAAGCTTTCAATAAGGTTGCAGAGACAGGCTTTGAAGGCTTCATAGGAATTTGCCAGAGAAGCAAGAGGCCATAACAATTCAGGCAGAAGAAAAAGCCTATAGGAAGGCAGGGTTTGTTTGAAGAATTGTGAGCCCTTTAGGGTGTTAAAGTCTAAAATGTGCAGTAGTGATGGTGGGAATTTGAAATAGGCGAGAATGGGAAATAGGAGAGAAGATGGACTGAGAAGAGCAGCGGGAAAAGGAGGTGGTTTTGTAGGCAGGGGCCATGGAGTGACTTTAAGAAGCTATTTGCCCCTACAGTGCCAGCCACCCAGTGCTATGACACGGTGCTATAACCTAAAGAAGCATGCATTAAGAAATTAGGTTAAAGCCCAGAGGGGCTACCTTCTAGCCATCTTTGTAACGTTAGACAAATTATTTTATCTCTTTGAGCCTCAGTGTTCTCCTCTTTTACCTAAGAGCATTTATAGGGTTGTTCTGTCAGATTAAAAAAAAATCCAGTGACATGAAAGAACCCAGTAACATTCCTGGCACATAAATAGTAGTATATTCCCCAAGCATTCAGTCGATGCTCAGTAAATTTGGACCGAAAATAATTTCATTAAACAAATATAAACAAAATCAAGATTATCAGCATAATTAATAAAATAATTAATGTAGAGAAAATTTTTATCCCTTAAGAAGAATGTTTCCTACAGAAAGGAAAGGACCAGAAGGCAAGATAAGACAAGGCAGAGGAGTGGAGGGAAGGGGAGAGGAAGGAATGAAAGACACACACCTCATGGCTGATAACGTTCGTTAGAAACAAGGGAGAACTTTACCCGGACTCTATGCTGAGAGGCCTGGTTAATAGACTCAATCAAGCAAATGTCTTTTGTGAGGTGACCCTCCTGGATGTGAGTGAACAAGTCAGCGCTTCTGTCAGAGGTTCCTGTGTTCATTCTTTTTCTCCGGCCCCCCTGAGTACGGGAGCAATAATTCTTTCTAAGCTGGCTCCTGAACATTCAGTTAATTTAGATCTATTGAGTTTACAGGGATTATTTTTCTTCCTTTGTAGTAAATAAAGCCATAAACAGCTGGTGAAATTGATTAATGGCTCTAAGCGAGCTGCAGCATTTAATCAATGGCAAAAGTTGTCCATTGGGTACAGTGTAAGGAAGACAGAGCCCAGGGCCAGGACCCGCCCCACGGGGCAGTACCCACAGCAGCCCTAGGAGCTGCCGGAGCTTCGTTAGCACCGGATTCTATTTACCCAATCTGGATGATGGCCTCACGCATTTTCTTTTTAGGTTTTTTTGGCTTGGGATAAGGATTTGAATTCCTATTTCTTAAAAAAACTATAATTACATAGAAAACATGAAGAAAAATGTAAATAGATAAAATTTAAACAGTCATATCCAAGCCCAAACGAATCAAAGTAGTCTAATTTTCTCATGTTCATTATCTTATCACTGGTCACGTAAGTGTATCACGTTTGAATTTTTATTTTGCTCCCTTACAACCCATTCTCCACAGGCAATCAGAAAGATTATTTTAAAATGTAAATTTGATCGTACCATGCAGTGCTTAGACCCTTCAGGAGCTTTTTCAGGGCCTTCAAGATAATGTCTCAAATCCTTAACAGACCCTCACCTTGCACTGTCGGACTCTGCTCATCCCTTTGACTTCATCTTGTGGTGATGTGCTCCTTGCTAGATTCCTGCCACACTGATCCATGTATAGCTTTTCAACCATCCTCTGGGGTTTCTCTCAATGCCAGGTCTTCATCCTGCTTTATAGTCTGTTTCTAACATTCTCTCCCCATTCATCGCTTGATGAGTCCAACACATCCTACATGGTCACAGTGCTCTTCCTTGCCCCAGTGTCAACTAGATTCTTTTAATTACACTATATCCAAATACTTTATACTTTTCTACTCTGCTTCCTTGCAATTATTATATTAGGTCATTAAATATGAAATGTCTGATTTTGAATCAAGTTTAGTTTATTATATCTCAGACAAGAAGCATTACTATTAATCAAAGTATGTACCTAAACTATCAGCACAGTTTTGTCATTTTAATGGTAGCTTGTTTATGTCAGCAGCCTGGAGAGCAGGTGGCAATGAAATCCTGAAAGGCGTTTTGCACAGCTTGTTGAGAATTGAATATTTTTCCTTGCAAGAAGTGGTCCAAAGCCAGGAAGAAGTGGTAGTCAGTTGGTACAAGGTCTGGTGAATATGGTGGATGACAGAGAGTTTCTAAGTCCAACCTCTATAG
>RJWJ010038576.1:0-14937 GCA_004363605.1 Indri indri
GAACACTCACGCTTTAACATCTCTAACATCGGGAGGTGTCTTACAATCGGTGTGATAAGAAATCATTATGTCTTAGTTTATTTGGTAGTGTTTTTATCTTCTTTTTTAGTGGTATGTAAAATATTAGTGCTTCTCAAAATAGATGTTTTCTTAGATTTGAGGAAATGCGATAATAAAACCTATTTCATAGGATTGCTGTGAAGATTAAATACGCCTGGCATGAGCCTCTGGTGGTGCCCTCATGGTGAAGGTTTAATTAATTTAGCCTTCCTTGTCCTCGACATCTTCCTCTTTCAATCCCATTGTTTTGGTTACAGCAAGTTTTCAGTAGGTGTGATGATGATAATGATGTTGATGACATGGCTTATCCACAGCTGGTTGAAAGTTCTGCAAGATAAGCTAAAGGGAAGGAAAATATTTTGTCCTAACCTGAGTCTGTTTTCCAAAACATAAAGGAAAGAGTAATTTTAAATTGTTCTAAGCTGCATAATATGATAATTTATTCATTATACTGGCTGTGACAGCAGTCCATTTTTACGTTGTTAAAATATTTCCACTCCTGTTGGAAGCTGCTGGCCCTTATGAATTTAATAACCTGTGGGTAAATGAAAAATGAGAAAAACAAAAATATAACTCAGAAAGAATTTGCCACCCTACTCCTCTTCTCATGAGTTAGATTATTTAATGGGATCTTAGCTTTGGCTGTTGAACTCTCTAAAGTTAATAAATCCAAGTAAAAGATAGTTACAAAGCAGACAGGATGATTTATACTAATCAAGGAGAAGAAATAAGAGATTCGTAAGCTACAGCTTTTAAATAGAGTAATTTAATAGTCTAGTCATGTAGCATTTTGTCTTGTTGTGGTTACTGATAAATGTTCAATCATTTTGTAATCATCAGTTTGTCTAATACTTATTGAGTGGCTGCTGTGTTTCCAGCATCATCATTGCCAAAGGGAAGGTGGCGCTAGGCTGGCGGGGCTCTTGCCACAGGTAATGAGCGCAGGTAGTATGGAAGGTACTGGGCAAGGGTGTGGGGACCACAGCCAGCCCTTCACACCTTGAATCTCCCACCATCACCTGGAGACGTGTGTACCAACTGGACTGCGTCCTGGCTGTGCCTGTGTGAGCCGTCTCACTCCACCTTTCTGAGCTTTACGTGCTGCATAGGGTGGTTGGGATTGAGTGGGATGATGGATAAGCCACCTAGCAGCATACACAATCTTCTCAAATTTAGTGTTCTTTCTGGAGAATCCAGACTGGTTTTGTTTGCCACGGTATTTTTTTAACTGTGTATTTTGAATTAATTATAGATTCACAGGAAGTTGAAAAGATAATGCAGAAGTCTTATGTACCCTTTACCCAATTTGCCCAATGGTTATGTTTTTAAAATTTTGGCAAAATATACATAACATAAAATTTACCTTTTAGTCATTTTTAGGTATAGAGTTCAACGGCATTGGGTACATTCACGTTGTTATACAGCTATCACCACCATCCATCTCTGGAACTTTTTCATCTTCCCAACTCAATGGTTACATCTTGTATCACTAACTGTTAACCAACATCAAAGTCAAGAAGTCCGTGCTGGTACAATGTACGTGTGTATAGTTTGAATCTGTTTTTATCATGTATGTAGATTTGTGTAATTACTCCTGCAGTTAAGACGCAGCTCTGCTGACATTTGACTGGTTTGACTGAAGTGTAGAAACCTTCCCACCCTTTTCATCCTCTGCCTCCCTCATTTGTAGTACGATTTTCATAAATGTTTCTTCTGTATACGTTGGAACCGCATCACACAGAGGTGTGCTTTTTGCTTCAACCACCAAACATAATTTAGAGAACTCAAGAGTGCCACTTCTTGGTCTTTTGGCTAAGATCATGTAAAAACTCAGGAAAGTCTGTTTTATTAACCCATATTTTTATGCTTTCTTTTTGACGTTCCAAGATTCGTCTTCTGATTTTCTGTTTAGAGAACTTCTTTTACTCTTTCTTTAGGTTATGTTTGCTGACAACAAATTCTTTGTTTTCCTCCCTCTGAGAATGTTCTGATTTCCCCTTCATTCCTGAAGGCTGTTAATACTGGATATGGGATTCTAGGCAGACGTTCTTTTCTTTCAGCATTTGACAATGTCGTGCCACTTCCTCCTGGCTCCCATTGTGTCTGATGAGAAATCTGTTGTCCGTCACATAATTTTCCCATACAGCATATTACTTTTTCCTCCTACTTTCAAATTTTTTGTTTGCCTTTAGTTTCCAGAAGTTATGATGTTTCTTGGCATGGCATTCTTCTGGTTTGTCCTGCTTGGGATTTGCTACACTTCTTCTATTTGTGGGTTTTTTATCTTTCGCCAAATTTGGGAAATTGTCAGCCGTTATTTCTTTGAGCGCTTTTCCAGTCCTACTCTCTTTCTCCTCTTCTGGGACTCCGATGACACACATATTAGATCTTTCATTACAGTCCTACAGGTCCCTGAGGCTCTGTTTGTTTTTTTCTATTTTCTGTTATTCAGATTATGTGCTTTGTATTGTTCTGTCTTTAAGATCGCTGATTCTTTTGTCTCTCTCATTTTGCCTTGAGCCCATTTATTGAGGGTGGTGGTGTTGTGTTTTTCTGTTCTAAAGTTTCCATTTGGGTTTTCTTTATGTCTTCTGTTTCTTTACTGAGACATTCTGGTTTTTTTTTTCATTTGTTATAGGCAGGTTTGTTCTTGTTCATTAAAGCACTTTTGTGATGGCTACTTGAGTCCTTGTCGGATCATGCTGATGTCTATGTCAATTGTCTTTTCTCATTACAGTTGAGATTTTCTTGGTTCTTGAAAAATCATGAGGAATTTTTTTTATTGAATTCTGGGCATTTTAGGTATTATGTTATGAGTTTGGATCTTATTTAAGTCTTCTGTTTTAGCAGGCTCGATCTGATACTGCTCTGGCAGGGAAAAGGTGGTGCCACCTTGTTACTACTGGCGGGGGTAGAAGTCCAGGTTCCCCACTCGGCTCTGTGAACACCTGGGGAAGGTGTGCCTCATAACTGCTGGGCTGGGTGGGAGCTCAGGCTCCCCATGGGGCCTCTGCTGCTGATACCAAACCTGGCTAGGAGGGGTGGGGTGCCTCAGTACTATATCCATATGGCCTTCAGTGTCACTTCAGTAGGGACGTTATAGCTTCACTATTTCTGGATGCTGCTGAGTGTTGGCTCTGCACTAGGCCTTCTCTGACACCAGCCTAGTGGCGGGTGGGAGGGCTGCTGCCTTAACTGCTGGGTGGGGTGCCAGTCCTGGCTTTCACTTGCCTTTGCTGGTGGGATGGGACTGCAGTGCTTTCTGAGGTGTTTGGCTGTTGCAGGGTGGATGTTGTCTAAGAGATTTCTGTCTTGCTAGGCTGCCCCTCTCCTGGACCTCTGGCTAGAGACAGGCTTTCCTTGGAGCCATTTTTGCCTGCACCTGGTGGTGGTTCCAGATTGCTGGCTGCTTCAGCTCTCCATCTGGGCACTAGGAGGCAAAAAGACAACCCAGGGCACTTCACCGCTATGTTGTTCTTTGGGTCCTGAGGTTGTCTGTCTTCTCTCCAACTTTCAGTCTTCTTATGTTTGTTTTATCTATAACATGAAGGTTTTGTTTTTTTTTTTTAAGCTGCATTTAGCAGGAGGAATAGAGAAACGTTCATCCACTCCATCTTTCTGGAACTTACTGCCCGCCTTCCCGCAGCCAGCCTCTATGGCCCTCTGGTTCTGCTCACTGCTGCCCACTCAAAGCTGTGGCGTTTATGATCCATGCCTTGGGCTGTGCTTCCTGCCAGGCCTTTTCTTACCTCCAGCCAGCCCTTAACTTTTGGTTTTCATTTTAGTCAGCTTTCATTTGGATAGAAAACGTTTCAGGGTGTGGCCGGGAGTCTGTGGCTCTGAGTAGGTGCTGACAGCGTGTCCCTTCCACATCCTGGTCTTGGGTGTCTGATCTGGTCTCGCGTAGACAAGTGGCACTAAGCTAGGAAAATGTTGTCCTCTCAGTGCTTTGAAGGAGAGAGTTTGGGATGTAGAAATCAGGTCACACTTGGCATTTCCCCCTCCTCAGACCCCGAAGTGCCTCCCGGGGAGTCTGAGCCGCTTGTTTGTGTCACTCTGGATGTTCAGACCTATGCTGGGAGGGCCACAGGTGCTGTTGTGCTAGGCTCCTGCCTCCAGCTGTTTATGTTGTGTGTCTGAGAGATTCAGTGACTGGCCACAGATACGCCACCAGTCGGAGGCTGAGGCCAGAAATCCAGACTCTCAGACCCAGGCAGTTTCCGCAAGACCTTTAGACATTGACGCTATTCCTAACATTGTTTCTGTAAGGAAATGTATTTTAAGTTTTTACTTGGGGCCCCTGAGACCGGCCACGTCCGTGACACCACACACTTCCTCTGCCGCCGTCTGTGCCGAGCTCAGCCCACAGGAAGCGGAGGGCGCTGGGGGCGTTGCACAGGGTTTCCATGCTACTAAGGTGGTATTTCTCCCGTCTCCCCCTGTCATCTGTGATGCACAGCAAAAGGTCTGGAAGGTTCACGCACACCAAACTGCTCAGCAATGCTCTTGTTCTCAGAGGGTGATGGGGGCTGTCTGCAGTCGATACGCTTCTGTATTATTTGACTGTTTGACAATATGTACTCCCATGTGTAGCTTTTGTAATAAATAGCAATGGTAATATTAACTGGGAGACCCCAAGGTGCTTAAACCCTGTCTTGTTCCAGCCTCCTGCCCTGAGACTCATGGCCAGTGGGCTTGAGAGGACAGCGGCAGAAGGAGAGGGATGCTCTGGATTGCGTGCTGGGGGCCGGAGCGTCCCGTGAGCTGGCTGAGCCTGCGACTCCAGCTCGAGGCTGGACTGACCCTCCTTGCCCCTTTACTCAAGGGATTGAGACTTGGGGAGTGGTCCCTCAGAAGGGGCCAGCTCTAGCTGACCACGTCTGCTGCCCATGTCTGTGCCCTGCCAATTCCCAGGGACCCTCCCAGAGTCCGGGGAGCCCAGTCACCCTCCTGGGGACCTGTGGACCCATATTCTAGTCTCGTTCATGGCCACCTTCTGGGAGGAGTGGGGTCAGAAGACCTAGTTTGCCCCAAGGCCCCCAGGGCAGGCAGGGAGGTCAGAGGTCACAGATGGACCTGGCTGTTCCTGGCTGGGAATGTTTGCAAATCAGAGGTCAGAACCGAGGACTTCCTTACACAGTTATTTTAAGGCTTTCCTTTTTTAGTAGTACAGAGTAGCTGGTTAAAAACTGTTTCATAGGAGTTGAATGCTCAACTATTTCTTGGGAGTTGAATGCTCAAACCCTAAACTTCTGTGATTTTCCTTGTGCTGAATACGTCATTTTCCCTTTGAATTCCTCTGATAAGAACGAGTACACAGTAATTGGGCCTAAAAATGCATCCAAATTATAGCATCTTCATCAGAATTAGCTGACAACATAATTATGATTTTATTTCAGGGTATAAGATACATTTTTTCATATTAGTCCACTACAAAAAATGAAAGAGCCTCCTTTATTATTATTTTGGCAGATAATATTCTTACTCTCTGGGGGATGCAGATCTGGCACTCTCTCTGTGTGCTTTGCCACTTTGCCATTTGCACCCTGCTTTATGGACATCTCCAGACTGTGCACAGTCACCCCCACGTCCGAGGCCTGGGAGGCACCCACAGATCGTGTTGAAGAGGACGTGTCTTGCACTCTGGGCTTCTGTTTTTAAATACAGGATTGCAATGTTAATAGCAAAACAGAGCCCACCCACTGACATGGATTTTTTGTGGTCCTGTTGGTTTTGTGTGGTTGTGTGCTCCTTACCAGCGCTGACCCTGGGCCTGGGTCACGGAAATGTGGGTTCTGCCTGGACACGGCACTTCCCTGGCAGTGAGGCAGAGGGAGGTGAGCCTCTCTGAACCTCAGTCCTGCACCTGTAGACTGGGGTGCACGGAACCCCCTGGCAGAGAGGTGGGAGGATTGAATAAGGTAATGGTGGTTGGGGGGCAGCTGGAGCCCACGCCTGGTGCACTCTGGAGTCTGAGAGCCCTTCCTGTGACCACCTGTCCAGGACCTGGCTGCCTTTTAAGATCCATTCAAGCACTTCGTCCCAGAACCTTCCAACCTTAGCCAAAGCTCTCTCTGTTCCTCCGTTCCCAGTCTTTATTGTTTGCAGCATGTGTTTTGGCTCACACATTTGTTAAACACCTTTCATGTGCCAGGTCGGGGGACATGGCCTTGAATAAGACTCCATCCTTGCCTGAGCAGCTTACAGCTGATCCTCCAGAACTGTGTTGTGTTTGCTGTGCTATCCTTTTCCTTGCTTTTTATTTTTCCTTTGAGATGGGGTCTTGCAATGTTGCCCAGGCTGGCCTTGAATTCCTGGCTAAGCTATCCTCTCACCTCAGCCTCACGAGTCCGCACCCAGCTTCTATTACTTTGCTTGTTAGAAAGTCTAGCAGTCTTTCTGATTTTCTAAAAGTTATTTAAGCTCATTGTAGAAAATATAAGTGATTAAAATAAAAAGTTTCACAGTCAAGATTTTGGTGTATTTCCTTTCAGCCTGGCTGGCTCTTCTTCCTTCCATCCGTTCATAAATAATGTCTGTCCATTAATAACAAAATACCATTCATACCAAATAGCTGTGTCTTCCATTCTCTACCATGTACTGTTCATCGTGAGCACTTCCCCATGCCATTCAGGATTCTTCGAGGACGTGATTTTCAGCGGCTGTGTTCTGATTCGTTTCGTGGGTGTGTCATGAGCTGTCCACTGCTGACCACTTAGGTTGTTTCCGGGGACTTGCTGTCACAAATACTTCTGCATTGAGTATCTTAGTGCACAATCTTTGTCCTCATTTTGGAGGATCATGAAGCCAGAATCTCAAGAAGTGGAACCACTGGTCCACGGTTGCGAGGGGGCACCTTCGAGGTTCTTGGCTTTTTGCTGACAGCAGTATTGGTTCATGAGTTCCATGCCCCACCACACTTGTGCATGTCCGTGTCGCAGAACAACTTTGTGGGGAGAAGGATTCTTGGGTGCAGGGCTGGTCCAGAAGCCAGGCTCCCAGGAAACCCCAAGCAGGCCTCTGTGGACGCGTTACCTGAGGGAGGCTGAGAGTTGAGGCTCAGAGACACTTGGCTGCCTCCTCCTGGGCCTTTTCACGTGCTCTCTGAACACGCCTGCCACCCTGCTGGTCTTTTGCTAGAAGGCCTGGAAGCTTTTTAGCCAGTAAAAGTCATTTGTTCCAGCATAGCAAGTGCTTGGAACTGGCATATGTTATCTAGTGGCCACAGGACCCTTTTTCTTTTTTGAGACAGGGTCTCCCTTTGGCGCTAGGCTGGGGTGCAGTGGCGTCATCGGAGCTCACTGTAACCTCAAATTCATGGGTTCAAGCCATCCTCCTACCTCAGCCTCCTGAGTAGCTGGGGCTATAGGCGCACACCGCCATGCCCAGCTGATTTTTATATTTTTTGTAGAGATAGGGTCTTACTGTGTTGCCCAGGCTGGCTGGAATTCCTACCCTCAAACAATAATCCTGCTCTGGCCTCCCAGAGTGCTAGAATTACAGGCATGAGCTCCTGAGTCAGGCAGGACCCTTCCTTTGAGTAGTGCAGGCCTGAGGAGGGTGCCTGCTTTCTTAAAATCGCCACCTTGACCTAAGCCCCATTTGTGTGACTCTCTGGCCACTTAATGGAACTCTAATCCCTGAGATTGCCAGTCCCTCCCTCGTTGCTGTACTCTGTGCTTTGCCTCTCATGCTTGCTGCATTTTTCAGGAGCAACCTCTCTTTTCCACCCTCTCAGAGGCAGCCCTGTCTCTGTCTCTGCCACTCAGGATTGGGTCCTTCATTTGCAGCCTGCTATGGTCTGAATGTCCCCTGGCCCCCAAATTCCTATGTCGAAACCTTCCCCCAATGTGATGGCGTGAGGAGGTCATTAGGTCATGGGGATGGAGGCCTCGTGAATGGGACTCGCGCCCTCATAGACGAGGCCCCCAGAGAGCCGTCTTCCCCTTCCGCCATGTGAGCACAGCGAGGAGGCACCGTCTGTGAAGCAGGAATCCAGCCCTCGCCAGAAACCGCATCTGCCGGCGCCGTGATCTTGGGCTTCCCAGCCTCCAGAACTGTGAGAAATAAAGTTCCGTTATTTAGTGCCCCCCCAGTTATAGTATTTTGTTATAGCAGCCCGGAGGGACTGAGATAGTGCCCGTTAGGTGGATTCAGCTTCTTGATACTTTCCACCTTCAGCCTGGTGCACCCCCTGGGGAGCCAGCCCCATTTCTCTGCCCCAGCGTGCCCCGAGCCCCATCCTGTGTTACCTTCCCCTGGTGGGCACCTCCGCTTGGATGCCTTGCCCGGACCACTGGATCCAGACCAGTCCTTGCTCCCACCAGGGGACATCTGCCTCCCTCTCTCTCTGTTGCCCTCATTTGGGTCTGACTCCTTCTCCGCAGATCTGCGTCTGGGGACTTTCTCTCCTCTCTCATCCCTGGGCAGGCACTTTAATTTCCATCCCACCCCCTGTACCAGTGCAATCCTTTGTCCTTCATCTCCTCACTCAGCCCTGGCCACTTACTGACACCTAGGTGCACCGAGGTGACCAACGCTGGCTGGCTGCCGCTTCTGTGGACCTCACATTGTAGGGGGAACAGAGTTACAGGGCTGTGCAGGGTCCAGGGGTAAGGCACGCAGGGAACTAACGCGGCTCAGATGTGCGGGGCCTCTCCCGCTAGACCAGCCCTTTCAAACAAGACTTCCCCAAGCTTTTGCTCTGCTTGCAGACTTCTGGCTCTCTCAGGAACTGCCAGTTCCCGTGCTGGGCCTTCGGAGCTGTCCCTGTGGGCACAGGTCCCTGTGCTGTCAGCAGATCCACTCACTCACCTCGCTCTTGCCTTCACGTCTCCTTCCTCTCCGCGTCTGCCCTCCCATCTTCCTGGAACATCCCTGTCCTGTGGCACTGAGCTCTGGTCATCCCTTGGCTGAGAAGCCTCTCCTGCCCATGGCAGCCTTTCTGGGCCAGGGTCCATGCCACTGTGTGTTGCACAGCTGAGCCCGCAGTTATGAGCGAGTCATCCTAGGCCCATGTGTGTGTCTCTGCCTCCACTTTGAGAACCCCGGTCCCGGTCCCCCTGCCTAAGAGAGCTGGACACACAGACGCGTGCTGATAACAGATGGCCAAGGCCAGGTGCCATCCTGCGGTGCTCAGGCCTTCAGGCTGTGTGGAACTGCTGGGAGGTAGTTTATTTCCAGCCGTCTCCAACACTTTGTCACACACAGATGCAGAAGTAATTGTATTATTTAATGTCCAGACAATGCATGTTTTGCCTTTGAACTAGGAGACCCTTCATACTAACTTTGGTCCTGAGAAATTCTGCTCTGTTAAATATCACTATTCCCTTTTCTCTGGGAGCATCCTAGGAACCAAGAATACTTACAGATCAGTTGGGAAATAATTTTAGTAAAAATTGTAAGACTTGATCGTTCTGTGACGTGTCTGCCCAGTGAGATGGTGGCCTCCTCTGTGGCCAGGCCTGGACCTTGTGCCCCATTTGTGTCTGTCCCCAGTGCCTGGAGTGGGCCTGCGTGTGGTCACTACTCAACTGATGCTGGAATGAACAGGTGTGAACTTGATACATGATTTTGGGATTATCCTCGTCTTCCTGATGAGTGCCATTTCAGATGTGACCAGGTGTAGGGTCCTAAGTATTTCGGCTGTAACTTGGGGTAACTCAGCTCATGGTCTGCAGCCAAACAGACCTCGTGTCAGACGCAGGTATTAATAGTAGAGGGTCTGGCCCTGCTCCTGCCGCTCTGACTCGAGCCAGGTGCGTATCCTCTCTCAGCCACAGTTTCCTCACTTGTGGACTGGGAATTACAAACTTTTTTCCTAAATCATTGGATTGTTGTAGGATCAGCAGGAAGCATATTGAAAATGACACGGCTTCATATAAAGAAAAAAGTCTTACTGAAATCTCTTCTTGGTTTGGAAGCATTTTGGGTTCCTTAGGAATAAAAACATTTATTAAAAAAAAATATCGACTGGCAGTATTCATGAGACATTTTCATTGATGAAGCAGTGTTCTGCTTTGTTAAATTTCGATTTCATGTGGTGTTTGGTAGGAAAGAATTCTCTTAGGTCATTACCTTCCCTGCTTGTTCATGGTGAAAGCTTTTCTGTAGATCCAGAGGGGCTCACTCCTGTGGCCGCAGTGCCTTGCCGGGGGTCGGGGGGGGGGCTTCTGCTCTGACTCTAAGATGCCGTGCTGGCCTGGTGCCTTTCTTCCTCATTTCCCCTTCCTGCTAGGGGAGTTTTGCTGTAAGAGAAGGAGAGGAATGGGATGGGGAGAAGAGAGGTTTTTGTTTTAAGATGGGAGAATAGGAACATGTTTGCAGGCCAATGGGAGAGATCCAGTAGAGAGAGAAGAAGCCAAAATGACTGGAACAGTGTTGTTGAGTGGGTGGGAGGGGGTGGGTTCTCACACACAAGCCTTTGTGTGTCCTTTGTCCAGTAACCTTCCCAGGGAGGGCTGTGGGATCAGCGTTCCCAGGTACAGGCAATAAGGGGTACATCGTTGCATCTCATTTTTTTTTAGATACAAGGTCTAGCTCTGTTGCCCAGGCTGGAGTGCAGTGGTGTGATCATAGCTCACTGCAGCCTGGGATCAAGGGATCCTACCACCTCAGCCTCCCGAGTAGTTGGGACTACAAGTGTGCACCATCATGACAGGCTAATGTTTTAAAAATTTGTTTGTAGAGATGAGGTGTCGCTATATTGCCCAGGTTGGTCTCAAACTCCTGGTCTCAAGTGATTCTCCTGCCTTAGCCTTTCAAAGTGCTGGGATTACAGGCATGGGCCACCGTGCCTGGCCTAGATCCTAAACTTATTATTTTGTATGATTATTTTATTAGATTCAAATATGAGTGTTCTTTTTCTCTCATTATGTCTTCTTGCCTAGTATGGGATGACCATAATGAACTATTAGTAAATATTTGTGAATGACGATAATGCATTAAATAGGAATTAAGTGGCTTAAAAAAAGCCCATCCTTTCATTGAAAGGTGTCTTGGCTCTTGAGAAATGCTATTTTGGTCAATTTTTCCTTGTACCTAATTTGAGAGCATCTAGCAAGCCCATTTAAGTGCTGTCAGTGCAGTTCATTCATTTGAGGAGTAGGATTTAATTTTTTAAGTTGCAAATTCATTTTTTTCTTGGCTGTATCTATATTGGAATCCGGGCTGTTGAGCAGATTTGGGTAACTGGGAAGTCCATATTAGACACTATGCAGAAGGATGGATGTTTTGAAATACTGAAGAAAGAACATTCTGGCAACTGGAGCCCCCTGAAGATGGAAGTACGCTGCCTGGAGTGGAGGTGTCCACCAGAGGGACACACTTCTGGTAGAGCCTGGTGATTGCTCAGAGGGGGAGCCTTCAGTGTGTTCTTTGCAATTAGAAGGAATTACTGTATGTGGAGATGAACTTACCATATTTTTCTTTTTATTTCTTACAGAAAACACGCCCATCTTCATGTGTAAATGTTGTAACCTTTTCTCACCAAACCAGTCGGAACTCCTCTCCCACGTTTCTGAGAAGCACATGGAAGAAGGGGTTAATGTTGATGAGATCATTATTCCCCTTAGGCCTCTGAGCACTCCTGAACCCCCCAACCCAAGCAAAACTGGAGATGGTAAGGGGGAGGGCTGGGGCAGGGTGCCTGTTGATGTCGATTTGCTCTCAAATACTTTCGTGCCAGCTCTCTGTTTTGTGAGCATAGCAGAAACCTAGAAATTCCACGTCTCTGACCCAGAAGTGACAATGATCGTCCCGTTGTAGATCTGATCAAATAAGATGTGTCTCTGAATTCCCCATACCTGGCCCCTGTAGGGTACTCCTCCGGTGCCTGGTTGGTAGATGAATGAATGAATGAAAGAAAGAAAGGAGGTGGCGGTATCCAACAGTGTGAAAAGCATGAGCTCATTGTCAGACAAGTGTGGGTTTAATCCAGCTCCAGTACCTGCTAGCTGCATTACCTGAAGCAAACCGTGTTACTTCTCCAACCCTCACTTTGCTTACATGAAAAATGAAGACCAATATGCCAGTTCCAAGGAGGTCTGTGAGGACTAAGTCAAAAAATATACCTGCAGCACCTAGGATGATGCCTGGCACACAGATGACAATAAGTGTTGTTCTAACATATATGATTGATAAACAAGTGTATATAATCTTAGAAACATTTCTAAACTGGTTGTATAGACCTAGAATAAGGATTCAAATTGCAAAGCTTCGATTCCCACAGAATCAGGGTCACAGTCTGTGTGCAAAGTAAGATACATCTTGTCTGCAACATCCAGACATCTCCCACTGATTCGTGTCAGATGCAGCAGGTGCATGGATTAGAGAAACCATCCAGGTACTGTAATTAGGTCCCCAAAGACAAAGAAAATATTATGTATAGTACAGGGGAACAGTTGCGAAAATCCCCCACAAAACTATTTTTATGTGATGAGGGACAGCAGCCAGGCTCCTGTGCAGAAGCCCAGTATACAGCAGTAAATGTCCCATCGTAGGATTCATTAGCCACACTAATGATCCAGTTGTCCTTTCCTGGGAATATTCAGACTGGCATTTCTAAACAGGCTGGCTATCGATCATCTGTCGGACACCGTTAACAAGGAGAGATTCCAGACAAAAACTGTTTCGGTTAACAAATCCCTCTGGCCATTCCCAGGGTGCTTGGAGAAATATACCTGACAGAGAATTAAGTTGTTGGAAAGTTAGGAAGTTCTGCTAGTTACTGTTCATGACATAAAGTGAAAAACTAAGAAAATCCAGCACCTGAAGCTAGGTGCTTTTTTTTTTTTTTCATTTTATCTCATTTTAATTTGTTTTATAATGATGTAAAACATTTACATGGTATCAAAGTCAAATGTACAAAACAAGGTACATTCAGAAAAGACTGATTTCCATCCTTGCTACCTGGTTTTTTCTCCTTCTATAGGTAACATTTTTTAGGTCTTGGCTTGTCCTTCCCGTTAAAAAAATATATAAGCACACAAATATGTACATTTATATCGCCCCCCTTAGGTAAAATGTATCATGCTATGTGTACTGTTCCCCGTCTTGCTTTTCTCACTCAATAATGTACATTAGAGTTCGTCCTGTAGTAACATATAGGCAGTCTCATTTGCGAAATGGATGGAAAGTGCGGGGGAGGGGGGGATAAGGAGGAGCAATTAGTGTTTGTATCAGTATCACCATCACCTGATATCCCTGGCGTGTCTACAGCGAGCCTCAGCCCCTCATGGGCCTCGTGAGTAGACTTGGCCTCTCTGCATTTAGAGAAAGCAGGATTGAGGGGTACAGTTACATGTAACCCCATCTCAACCCACAGCAGACATTTAGCACTCTTTGCTTTGGGGTGAGGAGAGAGCAGGAAAGTGTATGTGGGCACCAAGGGTCAGAATCTGCCTACTGCTGGGGCCTCACAGCTCCCCACCCTCCCTCTGCCTGCCCGGTCTAGTAGTGAGGTGGGCTCTGCGTCCTGACCCCAGGGGAGATGCTTCCTGACGTCCACAATGCCCGCGGCCACCTCCTTTCTGTGAAGGTGCCTTGGCTTTCTGAAGACTAGCTTCACAGATGGAGGGGACCAAGGCTTCAGTCAAGAACTTTGAATGTTTGTGTACCTGCCACTGGGCTGGAACATATATGAATTCAGAAAACTGGATAATCTCTTCTGCAAATTCCTATGGCAGGTAGAAGTCATGTGGATTAACATGGAAAAAACTTCGAGAGTGGCTCTTGCAAAGCTTTTAGTCCTGTTTTTATTCAGCTTTGCTTATTAAGATTTTCTTCTTTCTAAAATGAGATGTGAATAAGAGAAAAAAATTTCGTTCGCTTTACAAATAAGACTTGATAATGAAGTAGGTAGAATTTCGCATGGAGTCATGTGTGATTTGTAAGGTACGTGTTCTCACTTCCACCCTCCCGTCCTTAGCAGTGTCGGAGAGAGGTGGTGTATCCACACAGGAGCTCATCCTGCACGGTTCCCTCTTCCTAGAGATCTGCCGCCCTCTTCGCCTCCCCCACGACCAGCCCCCATGCACACGTCCTTCCTCTCTTCACCATCTGCAACCTGACCAAGTTCAAAGGCCACCCCTCTGCCTGGGAAGCCCCTGTAGGTGCCTCCACCTCGCTTAGTCCTCTGTGATCCTAGGACTCCTTTAGCTTGGGGTCACCTTGAGGGACTCTCCCCTGGCCCCAGGTGGGGCTAGAGGCCCTTTCTCTGGGCTCTCAGGACCCGGCAAATGCATCTGGGTTCCATCCTTCCTGGTTGTGCTTTCATTCTCATTCATATTCTCTCTCTGTCTCTCTCTCGCTTGTCAGGGGATGCCCCGAGGAAGGGATTTGGGCTATAGCCCCAGGTCCTGGCACTGGCCTGATGCATGGAACAGCCCCTTCCTTGTGTGTTGAATGAATGAATCACCTATTGTCATCATTTGCTTTCTTGCTGCCCTCCCTCAGTCCAACCTGTCATCCCTTGCTCAAGAAACTTCAGTGGCTCCCCTTCACCCAAACCAGAGCTCTGTGAGCTTATTTGACCTGGAGACCCTTCTGGCTAGCAGAGGCCCTGTGACTTCCTGTGTATTGCCTCTGGCAGCATGAATTCACAGGTGGGTTCATCCTCCTTCTCTTGGTATTGTGGATTCCATCTGTAGCAACCTCCGAACAGCTGGAGGTTTGCAGAACAGGTTCTCTAGGCCCCTGCCATTTTTTTTTTCTTCCCTCCTTGGTATTGCAGGTGAACCCATACTTGTGAAGCTCCCTTAACTTCTACTGGCAGACTTTGATGGTAATTCTCCTGGGCAAATACAGTGTGGGTAAACCTATCAAAGCAATTATATTTTTCCTTTATACTTTTCCCCACCAATTACAAGAGTAATGAGG
>RJWJ010038577.1:0-14901 GCA_004363605.1 Indri indri
CCTGAGCTCAGAACAATCCGCCCGCCTCGGCCTCCCAGAGTGCTAGGATTACAGGCGTGAGCCACCGCACCCGGCCTCAGGCTGGTCTTTAACTCCTGGCCTCAAGCGATCCTCCCACCTCGGCCTCCCAAAATGCTAGGATCACAGACATGAGCCACTGCACCTGGCCCTGAATCTTTAAATGTAAACTGGCCTGAATCTAGCTTTCAGAAATTTCCATGTGAAGTTCAAATCTAAATTGCACCTCTCCCTTATTCTTAAACCAGAATTTCCACCTAATTTCTTTATCCGCGAGCTTTCATGACAATAACTAATTCCACAACACAATATGAGATTTAATTATTGGATGATTACACAAGTCTCAGCAAATATTAAAACTGATATTTCAAGGACTGCTACTAAAATGGAAAAGTGTTTCTTGCTATCTGTGGATTCGGTATGGAAAAATCAACAATCATATGCTCATTCTCATTAAATCTGGGGAACAATGTGGAACTCTATGTGCCAGACACAGGTGTTAGGGGGAATTGTGTGTGGGTGGACATGATGATGAGCCAGATGGGCATGGTTCCTCTCCCAAATAAGCCCCCAAATTGTTGTCCATATATGGAAATAAAAACCAAAAGCAACTTAAATTGGTACTGAATTTAGACCATAGTTGAGGTGAGCAAAAGGATCAAAGTATTTTTGTGTCTGTTCACATTGTGGAAGGTCCTTCAAGGTGCCATTTTTTTTTTCTTACAGAACTCAGAAGCCACTGCTTGAAAGTGACTCTTATGAGGCCCCTAGTTTCCCGCACATGCCAATGTGGGTGCCCCCTTTTGGACATTGCTAGAGTGAACACACATATTAGCTCAGGTTCTGTGGGGCAAAGCTGAGTAAGGGAAGAAAGGTTCAAATCATAGGATAGGGTCACATCTGGTCTGATGGCAAAGGAAGAGGCACAGAACAAGGGCAGTTGGGGTTCAATGTTGGGAAAGCAGCTTCTGAGGGTAAGACAAGCAGGGAGATGGTACCAGAAATCATTTCACCCATTACACTATTTTTCCCAGGGTTGGCTAATGGGGGAGCTGGCAGTGAAGCAGTTAACTTGGGGGAAACAGGATTTTGTTATGACATTCTCTAAGGTGCTACAGCAGTGAGAAGGTTTCCTCCTCTCATTCTCCTTCCCATCCCTTCATTAGTCACCCCTTCCTGCCTTCTGCCTACTTCTCTCAGAGGTGGAGCCGGAGTAACCAAAAATAACCAGGGCAAACCACCCACTGGTGGTGCCCACTGATCAAAATCTTCCCTAGACAGCCATTTGGCCTTCAAACTTCACCTCACCACCCAAGGAATTGGAGCCTCAGGAAATCCTTTGATAAACTGACTTCCTTTGTGTGTAAATGAAAGCAACAAGGGGAGAAAACAGAGACATTAGAGGGAGTTTCAATCTATTCTTAACCTCTTTTGTAAGACAGCTTGCTTGGGCTGAGAAAATAAGCAGCATTACGCATAAGTATTAGATTTGGTTGAAGAAGTGGCCATGTGGAAAGGGGGAGTAAATTAACTAAACAAGTAAGTTTTTCCTTAATATTTCTGAATTGCTTCTTCAGTTTTATGAGAAATTAACAACCTATGGACTTGTGCAAATTTGTTGGGGGTCATGGTATGGCTGACAGAGATTATTAAAAATAAAGTACTTGCCTCTGGTCAAAGTTCACACTGCGCTTGTACATTCTTGTGGAATATTGGACTACGGCGGGCACCTTCAGTTCTGAAAACCAAATGGATCTTTTGTGCATCCATGGGAGTATGCATGCATTTGTTTAATCAGTCCTGTGGCTGTCGATATTATCTGAGCACAGGACTCAGTCAGCAGCATACAACTGGACACAGAGCATGTGTCCAGGAAGAGTTGAGGTGGGGACGCTTATGTTCTTTCTCTGCCTTATTTCACTGTCCCTATCCTCCCCTGCCCACACATAGTCCCTCATATACACTCAGTCTCTGGCCTCAAACCGGGCCCATGCCTAGACTTTCCAGGCTCCCTTAGATCATCTTGGTACCATCCTGGTTGATATGGCTGCCTCTGGTTTCCCCTCAGAAGAGCCCTATCAATGTTCTGTGTATGCTCACTGCATGCCAGGCATTGGGCCAAGCACTTCACATGCAGTATTTCATTAACTTCAAAACAACCCTGTGAAGATGCCCAATTTACAGATGGGAAAACTGAGGCTCAGCAATTTTATGCAACATGCCCTAGCAGACAGAGCTGGTTGAGGTGGCATCAGGGTTTGCACTCACAACTGCCTGATCCCCGATCCTGAAATCGTAACCATTACAAGTTCTCTAGTTCCCTACTCACACTGACTACAGAATGACCTTTGTAAAATACATATAGTACCATGTTATTCACCTCCTTAAAGTCTTCAGTCATCCACCCCAGTACTATGCCTTCAAATCAAATTAAACCATTTGCCTCAGATACTCAAGACTCTGTTTACATGAAATGGATGGGATTTCACAACCTTGCCTGGCTCTAGTTTCTTATTGTTTCAATTCTGCCTAGGTCCCAATGTGGGGGATGCTTTTCTTCTACTTTTTCTCTCTCTTATCTGCTTGGACTTGATGATTAAGCTCAGCTTTCCCAGATTCGACTGTCGACTTCCTCTAAGTGTTCATGTGTTGTCATTTTCTGCTCTTGGTTTCTTTAAGCCTCATCCTTCCTTGGGCTTCTGGGATCCCACCCTGACGCTTGTTCGATCAACGTCCCAATGTGCCCATATGCCAAAATTCAACTCCTTAGATTCACAGAGTTTTTGACACTGACTCCAAATGAGTTTTCCAGCCTTACCTCCTGCTTCTTCCTTAGGGTTTACAATCCTTTTTAAATGCTTTTTAAAAAATCAATTTTGGGAAATTCTCAGCCATTATATCTTTAAATATTGCTTCTATACAGTTATTTCTCTTTTCTTCTTCTGAGACTCAAATTAAATGTAAAGAAGATCTTATCACTGAGTCTTCTATGTCATTTATTCTCCCTTCTGTATTTTCTCTCCTTTTTTTCCTCTCCATGTTTCAGTCTGGATATTTTCTGACCTATCTTCTAGTTCACCAAATCTCTCTTCATCTGTGTCCAATCTGCTGTTAAACCTACCCACTAAGTTCTTAATTTTAATTTTATTTCTCAATTCTAGAATTTGCATTCTTAATCATGTGTTTTATCTTGTTTGTAGTAAATGCAATTATTTTAAAGTTGTTGCCTGATAACTCCAATATCTGGAATCTCTGTAGGTATATTTGGACTGTCTATTATTTCACCTGGTTTTAAAGACATGTCTTTTTTCCTTCGGTGCCTGGTTATTTTCCTACTGTATATAGGACATTGTATTTGCAAAACTGTTTTAAGAAGTAATTTGAGGTCCAAGTTAATGTTATCTTTTTCCAGAGAGGATTTATGTTTGATTCTATCAAGTGCTTGTTGGCACTAGCGACCAGGGATCACTTCAATCCTAGTCTAGTGATTGAGATGATGATTCAAAGCTGAGCTAGCATCTCAATGATGGACATCTTCTTCAGATCCCCTCTTCTACTAGAGTACACGCTTTCATAGTACTGTCCCTAAGTGAGAATCTCTAGCCCCTGCCCCCCTGTATTCTACCTTCGGCAGTCCCAAGACTCCAACCCCTGTTTACCCAGCCCTGTGAAGCTGTTAAAAATGCTACTCAACATCTCAACTAATTAGTCTCCTCCTCTGAAATGGGAAAACACCCCCAGATAAAACAAGGCCCAAGTAATGGTCTTACTTTCTGGGACCTCTGCCCTCGCCCCATCCTGGCACTCTTTTTTTAGTTTTCTGATGCCTTTATGAATATGGTTTTTATATTTTGTTCAGATTTGACAGTCGTCAGTAATGGGAGGGCTGGTTGGACTTCTCTGGTCTCTGGTTACCTGAACTGACAATGATTTCATATAATTTCATGAGCTTCTGGTTTTCATTTATGCAGAACTTCACAGATGTCTCTCACCCTTTAAAAATCTATAGTGCAAACTACAAACTGCTAACAACCCTGTTATTTAAAGGATACAATTAAGCCATATCTAAACAATGTATGTAAATCAATTTGCATATAAGCAAACTGGTTACAGTGCACCATGATTTCCACTAACCTCCATCTTGCTCATAACACTAGCTTCCTTTTCCCTAGTTATATTAACCCTCATCTTACAGCTTTGATTAGTGAATTAGTGTTTTGCAGGGTTGGTTACTGATAACCAACTGTCCATAATATTTAAACCCCAGGGTCCAGTTCACAAAACATAAAAATATTTGGGGAGTTGATATATAGCAAATTGAGATTTTGTCAGTCGTCACTAGTCCCAAATGGACTGTAGGCCATTCTGCTTCAAGGGATTCTTAGGCTACGAGGATATTGGCAGAATGTGGAAGATATACAACAATTAATCTTCATTAAAAGTACATTTAAATCTCAGTTAGAATAACAGTTGGATGTCTGGAATAGGAAATAAAGTCATCAATGGAATAGCAGGGAGATTGCTAAATTTGGAGGTCAATATCTGAAATGGCTTTGCCTCTAGACATATATTAGTTTTTTAGTATAAATAATTTGTAAGCACTTAAAACCACATTTAGTTTAAAATCTAAAAATATTTCTGAAAGAGCTTTTGGATTATTTTGTTTTACTATCATTCAATTTTCTTATAAATACTTATGATCAGAATTATATAATAATACATGAGAAATTTTTTTTAAAGAAAAACTATCATACTTCCCAAGTTTGTTTTTCTCTCTTCCCAGTCAGAATCTAACTTAAAACTCCAACTATTATACTGAAGCATTTTCTCACATAAAAAAAAAAAACAAACCAATATCTTTTTCATGAAGGCGGAAGCAACATGCTTCATCACATTACATCTTTCTTATTGATGCTTCCCTTAATCTTTAGTTGCATCAGCCCATCAAAAATCAGTTATGGATCTCCCCAACAGCTCCTAGAGAAAATCTTACAACATATAAACATTTGCCACTGGAAAAGCAAGACCTCCAACTTCAAATGGATCATCAACTCTTTCTCCAGCAGCAATCTCAAACTTTCAACCACTCTTAATAAGTCTTCAACCCACAGTCTTAACTCTCAGCAGATACCTTTTCTACCTACTTCACAGAGGAAACTTAAGCTGTGCCCTGAGTAATACAGAAATTTTTTACTCAATTTTTTTGTCAATATTTTTTCAACTATTTTATTATGGAAATTTTAAAACATATATAAAACTAGAAAGGATGGAATAATAAACCCTCATGTACCTAGCATTCTGCTTCAATAATTACCAACTCATGGCCAATATTGTTTCATTGACCACACCTTTTTTTTTTTTGAGACAGAGTCTCACTCTGTTGCCCTGGCTAGAGTGAGTGCCATGGCGTCAGCCTAGCTCACAGTAACCTCAAACTCCTGGGCTCAAGCGATCCTCCTGCCTCAGCCTCCCGAGTAGCTGGGACTACAGGCATGCGCCACCATGCCCAGCTAATTTTTTCTATATATTTTTAGTTGTTCAAATAATTTCTTTCTATTTTTTTTTAGTAGAGACAGGGTCTCACTCTTGCTCAGGCTGGTCTCGAACTTCTGAGCTCAAACAATCCGCCCGCCTCGGCCTCCCAGAGTGCTAGGATTATAGGCATGAGCCACCGCGCCCGGCCGACCACACCTTTTTAAGACTGCATTTCTAATCCTTCTTTCTTACGTTCCTCACGTCACTTGTTAAGACTGTTTTGTGTTGCTATAAAGGAATACCTGAGACTAGGTAATTTATAAAGAAAAGAGGTTTATTTAGCTCACAGTTCTGCAGGCTGAGAAGTTCGAGGCCATGGCCCTGGCTTATGGTGAGGGCTTTTATGCTATATCAGAACATGGCAGAGAAGGTCAAAGTGGAAGCAGACATGTGAGAAGAGGGTCAAACAGGAGGAAGAACTTTGCTTTATAACAACCTGCTCTCCCAGGGACTAATCCATTCCCGGGAGAAGTAGTCTATTCTTGTGAGAGTGAGAACTCACTCATTACTGTGAGAACAGCACCAAACCCTTCATGAGGGATCCACCCCCATGACCCAAATACCTCCCACTAGGCACCGCCTCTCAACACCGCCACACTGGGGATTAAATTTCAACCTGAGTTTAGATGGGGACAACAAACCACATTCAAATCATAGCATCACTTTAAAAGAAGTTTCCTTTCTATCTGAGGTTATTGTCTGCATCAAGATCCTATCCCTTCCAGCCTCTTCAAACCTTTGCTCTACTTATAACACTCTCTGTATATTAACAGATTTCAGTCAGTATTTTAAAAATGATTAATTTATTTCTGTATTAGGAATGCTACACACACACACACACACACACACACACGCACACACACACACACTTGACACCGTATATCGCTTTAGCTAACATCCCACTTTCACCTTTCATTTGTATCCAAGAATCTAGAAGAGGTATTACACACTCACTGTTTCTATTGTCTTATTCCCTCCTGCACCTCAATCCAAGCAAAAGGGTTTCTGGCCACATCACTCTGCTGAAACAGCTCTCATTGAATTCAGTGATGCTAACTTTTTTTGATAAGTCTTCTCAACTCATTTCCTATGTGATTTGTGAAGCATTTGATGTTGATCCCTCTCCATGATCAGCAAAGCTTCCTCAAACTCTTCCCTCCCCTTGATCCCATGAAAACACTTTCTCCTATATTTCCTTCTACATCTGTGGCCTCTCCTTTCTCAGTCTCCTTCTCTGACTTTTCTTTGTTTCTTTCATGTGGGTGTTCCCTGGGATCTTTCCTTGGTTCTCTTTGCTTCTCATTTACACTATTTTGGAACAATCTAACCCACTGCCTATGTCATCACCATCTGTTTTTCTCAAACATTTGGAACCTAATGGGATAATGACATACTAGGACCAATTATATATTTTTTGATACATCCCATTTGTGCATATTTATGGGGTACATGTGAAATTCTGTTACATGTATAAAATGTGTAATGATCAAGTCAGGGTATTAAGAGTATCCATTACTGGAATATTTATCATTTCTATGTGTTGGATACATTTCAAGTAGGACCAATTTTTTAATTAAAAGATTCATTTCTATTTGTAAAATAAAAAATGCAAAATTATAACTAATGAAATAGTGACAATAGTTTCATGCAGAGAAAGTGATGCCATCATTTGTAACCTTTCTTCTCCATATTTCTATCTGGCTCAATGTTGAATAGGTTGAGTTTTAGGTAAAGTTCTATATTTATCCGCTTCTTTCTAGGTTCTAAATCACAATTTTGAGAAGTAGGAAATGGTATCAAGTGTTCACTGTATTTACCAGATAAGTTTTGGACATTGGATTAAGCATAGACCAGAAATTATGAAGGGCATTCTAACTAAAAATTAATGTTTTGTCAGATGCTAAGCTGAATAGCACATTTTGCAGAAAAAATACAGGGATGAATGTTTTAGCTTGGGAAATAGCATCAAATAGATTGTCGATGTATCCTTTGGTTGTATTCCTTTCTGAAAATATTTCCTCATATTTTAATGCAGTACTTGGAGGTGATTTTAAAATATGCTCCATGATACATTAATGACTGTTTTTAATGAGAAAAGGCAATCATCCAGTGATGGAAAAGAGTCAACTCTTGGTATTGAGAATTTTGCATCACAGTTTAGTCCTCGTAAGACATTCTACCTTATTGTCAATGGAAAACCATGACCGTTGGTCCTGAAGTGACAGGATATAATTGTTGAGTATATTTCTAAGTAATTCAACTTGAGCAAGCCACTTAGAATTAGAGAAACAGTCTTTCTTGGCATTATTTGTGATGAAGAGATATTGTTATCTCAACCATCACTTCAAGTTCTTGTGTAACCAACTTCCCCTGACAGTCAGCTTACTTCAAAATGGAAAAGTAGACTTGAAATGATACATGTTCAGTGACCACAGTTGGGTTGTCTTCACTATCTTTACTGAGAGGGAAGTATTGTTATTACTAATTTATAGATGATAAGACTGAGGCTTAAAGAGGTTAAGTGACTTGGCCATTGATCACACAGTAACAAAGTGGGACTTGACCCTCGTCATTTTGACTCCAAGTGCTGCTCTTTATCCATGCCCTGTGCTATATCCTATGAGAGCCTCAGTGTATGTGGCCAAAGTTATTTTCTAAAACTCAAATCTGACTATTCCCGTCTTCTGCCTAAAATCTTTCCATGTCTTTCCATTGCCCTTGGGGAAAGTACAAACTCCCTGTCATTCATGAAAATCTAGGTCCTGCTTCATTCTCTGTTCTAACTACTATGGTCATATAACAAATTGCTCCAAAACTTAGTGTCATAAAACAACCATTCATTATGCTTATGGATTCTTTGGATCAGGAATTCAGACAGGACACAGAGAAGGAGGCTTGTCTCTGCTCCACTCAGCATCAGCTAAGGCAGCTTGAAAGTTGGGGGCTGATCATCTAAGGTTTGTTCATTCACACATCTGGTTGTTTATGCTGGGACGACTCCAACAGCTGGAGCTAAAACAGCTGGGGCTCCTCAAGCCTCTCTCTCTCTCTCTCTCTCTCTCTCTCATCTCTCAATGTGGTGTCTTCAGCATGGCAGCACCAGAGCTCCCATAGTGTGTATACCTAGAGAGACAGAAACTTTGGTAACCTAACTTCTAAAGTCACAAAGAGCCAGTTTCCACTGCATACCTTTTGCTAGAAGTGAATCACTAAGACTGGCCCAATATTCAAGAGGATTCTATGGATTCTATGATCCTGTGTGGGAGAAAGAAGCTAATCAAAGAGTCACACAAATATATAATAAAGTACTGTGATGCAGGGAGTTGTGATGGCATAGATCAGGATGCCTAAACTGGTAAGATTTGAGCCGATCACACACACCAGTCTGTCTCCCCTGTGGGCATCCAAGACAGATGGATGTGTGTGTAGCATGAGTCTAATGATTATTTACTTCACTATTTCTCCCTCTAGCTGTACATATTTGAGGACAAAGATGGTGTCTTATTCACCCTGATATCCCCTATATCTGGCACAGTGCTTGATATGTAAGCACACTCAATGTTTGTTAAACAAAAAGAAGAAAGTATTTTGGGAAACACGAGTGACATTTGAAAGAGCTTTCCTTCCATTTAGGTATGTAGGGAAAATCCCACATCTTTCCCATTTCTGTGACAAGTTCCTAGAAAGGGTGCTGACACTACTTGACATGGTTTTCTGAAATAGCCAAGGGAGGAATGTTTACTCTCTTCCTGGTTAAACTGGCCTTAGCGAAACAGGTGAATTTTCTCTTTCATTTTCTCAATCTTTCCTTTCTTTGTCCTTGTGCAATTTTAAAGCATGGTCCCACTGTTTACTGACACTCCTGCAATTGAAAGGTGAAATCTATGTCCCTTCCACTTGAATCTGGGATCTGTGACTGTTTGGCCAGTTGAATATGACAGACAAGATGTTGTGCTAGTTTCTGAGCCCAGGCCTTAAGAAATTGGAAACTTCCACTTCTTGTCCCTTGAGATGATCTCTCAACCCAGCCACCATACTGTAAGGAAGCCCAAGCCACCCCATGGAGAGGAACCAATAGCCAGTACCAACTTGCCAGCTATATGAATGATTCATCTTGGAAGCAGATTCACTGGCTCAGGTCAAGCCACCCCAGATGGCACCACATGGAGCAAAGAGACAAACGATCCCCACTGAACCCTGCCCAAATTTCAGATTCATAAACAAAAGAAAGGATTGTTACCTTTAAAGCCATTGAGTCTCAGTGATTTGGTATGCAGCAAGAGATAGCCAGAACATCCCCCCTTCTTTGAACCCTCTTCTCCATCTCCTTTCCTTCCCTCTTAGTTTCTCTTGCTTTTCTCCAAATCTGTCTCAAAATCAATACATACTTTCTACTTCTTGGGAAAGGATATGCTCAATATTGTTGTTATTTTTATAAGATGATGAACAACAAGAACTCTATCTCGTTAATTTCTGTGTGGACTGAACAGAAGCACAGTAAATCTTATTTAATTGGATTGGATTGATTTTAGTTATTTTAACCAATTTTATGTTATTTTTAATAATGGGTGTTCAGCCCACTCCCCAGACTTACTGAATCAGATGTTCTAGAGTGGGGCCCAGGAAACTCTATTTTTAATAAGCTTCCAAGGTAATTTTTATACATATCAAAGTTTGAAAACCTTGCCATAGGTTATGAAATTTAAATTTAAAAAAACTATAAATGCTATAAAGCATTTAGTGTGGAGCCTGGCATAGGAGGTCAATATATGTCAGCTATTTCTATCATCAGCAACATCATCATTGTTATTTTTAAAGGTTACCTTTAAGTTTGAGAGATATCATACTGATGCGTCATTGGGGATAAGCAAGGGTTATTGGTATGATGACGTGCTTACTAAATTTGCTTTTCAAAAAATAGATGAGAAAACTGAGGCTCAGAGAGGTTAAGTAACTCACACAGATTCAGACTATTCACTACAGTACTCTCACTAAGACATAACACTGTAGAGAGTTGTTATTTTTAAATAAAAAGTGTTGAAAGAAAATGGGATGTTATTAACCCTAAGTTAATTAGTAAGTTTCAATGTCAAAGCATCCCATTTTCTAAGCATTCAGCTTAACTGAGATTTAATAATCTAGACGGAATGTTTTCCACTTAAACAGATGCCCATAAAAGCCACATCCAAAGGAAAATAAATTGTAGAGTGTGTTGAATATTCTTAAAAACTTCTGCAGTATATCTGCTTCTATATTAAAATGGGATGTCAGGTCTCTCATACTCCCAGAGGAAACCAGGGGAATTTGGTCAAGTAGACTAAGATTTCCTTGTAGCCATCTTCTTCCAAATCTGTGAAGGTCGCCTGTCTGGGGTTTTCTGAAGGTCCCCAGTTCCAATGATTTACTGTATTTTCCAGAGCATGTACCAGATGAATCGTTATGTCCTGTGTCGTGCACATACATACATGTGTGTACCTGAGCCAAGTGAGTAGACACTCTGAAGAATGCTTTGCCTAAACTTATTCTGTTCTCCTGAAGATAACTCCAACCCTCCATCTGATGCCTGGAGCCAAGAGCATTCTGAACTGTAAGCAACAACTGCCTACCTGATTTAATAAACAAATTAGCATACCAACAACCCTTGTTAGTAACTTAAAAAACTGTTGAAGATTAAATTAATTAATATATGAAAGTTGAATAATTTTGGCACAATGTATATTGTATAAGTGTTAGCTGCTTTACTATCATTTTTATTATTAATTATTATTATTTGTAAAGAAATCATATCACTAGGCAACTTTTCTCTTTGTACAGACCTATAGCTAAAAACGCAACTAGAAGAGTATTGAAATCTGGCTGAGGCCAGGAAAACCTTATTATTCCCCAAGGAGTAGATCAGGATCTTTTCTATTCACCTCTCAATCTTCAGAATTTTGCATGGTGCCTGACCTGGCACATGATCGTGTGCTCAATAAGCTGTTGAATAAATGATGGTTCTTACTTGTTGATTATTAAGTTTTTTTTTTTTGTCTTCTGAACGTCTGCTTAGAGTTTGAATGGGGCAAGAATGCTCTTTAATCGACTTTGGTTAATTAGATTCTGTGTCATTGAGTGTGACTATTTTCTTTCTTTCTTTTTTTGATATAGCAACAATATTTATTTTTTTGGTCTTCCCCCCACCCTGGGCTTTATTAAGGTATACTTGACAAATATAAATTATGTATATTTATGATGCTTTGATATATGTATACATCATGAAATGATTAAGTCAAGCTCATTAACATATCTATCACCTCACAGTACTTATGATTTTTCATTTCTTATCTCTTGTTAGAGGACATTGATGGAGAAATAGAGGAGATAAGTAGAACCAGATACTAAGAAAGAGGGTGCAACAGCTCAGTGAAAACTTTGTAGTCTAAAGACTTTTGACTCATCTTTGAAGTGTATTTAAATGATAAAAAGAAAATGTCTGGACTAACCAGGGTGTAATTACAGAGATACATTCTATAAAAAACAATAATCCCCTGCCCCCTCTCCTTTCTGGGAAAGAGTGTAGGCATGTAATTGCAACACTCAAATATCATCCAGCTCAATGTTTTGCTGTGCTGCAGAGCTCAGGCTCAGTTCTCGGTACAATCTCATTGAACTAAATATCAAACTTGACCACAAGACCGGATCGCTGGATGTTAAAAGTCCATGTGACTTCATCATCTAACCAGCCAAATATGGACATTTTCTATAAGCTCATTTTTGTTAAGCATTAGTTTGTATCACATTAAAGATTCCACGGAAATGAATAGCTATGAGTAATAAACCCCTAGAGCCTTTGACAGGAGTAGGAGTTTCCAGCCTGTTCATCTGCCATGCTCCAGATCAGGAACATATATTCATTCTGCTTTGTTTTCCTCAGTGCACCACTTGGGGAGATGCTTCTGCAGTGTTTATTTAGAAAGCCCAGGCTGGATTCAAACTAAGAAAAAAATAACTGCTGTGTCCTAACTCACAGTGGAGCTGCCTTCCTCCTCCTTCCCCCTTTAGTCCCACCTTGGTCCATATGTACAGATCTTTGTAGAATGCCTTGAGATGTGGGCAGGAGAAGAGGAGATTGTTGGTAAAAATAAAGGACTCCACCAATGGTTCTTTTCAAAGCAGATGGCCTGCAAAGAGCTGTACATAGACTTGCATGTCCAAAGATTTTATTCTATAAATTGCCTTTTGAAACTTAGATATCGAAATTAAGATAATAAAACAAAAATTGACAGTAAAAATATATTTCCTTGCCTCCTGATTCAAGAAACCATGAGACATGAAGTATGATTTACTCTAATGGAGTGGGTTATCAGTACAATGAAGAAATATATGCATCAGTTGGCTTTTGCAGTATAAAAAACACCCCAAAACTTAGTGCCTTAAAACAATCAATTATTTCACTCTTGATTCTGTGGGTTGGTGGAAAAGTTCTCCTGATCTGGGGAGGGTGTACTAATCTCTGCCAGCAGGTTGGCTAGAGGCTGGAAAATCTGGGACAGCCTCACTCACATAGTTGGTGTTTGGCAGGGCAATGATGGTGACTGAGCCACCCGTTTCATCATTCAGCAGGCTAGCCCTAGACTAGTCCCAGGGTTCTGAGTGTGCAAGCAGAAGCTGCAAGGCTTCTTGAAGCTTAGGCTGACAGTTACAAAACATCACTTCCATTGCATTCTTTGGTCCAAGCAAGTCACAGTATTCAAAGGGTGGGTAAGTAGATTCTACTTCTTGAAGGTAGGAGCTACAGACTATTGTGGCTATTTTTGCGATCTCCCAGATGAAGTGTGCACACAACACGTGGCACTCTAATCAGAATCGTGCCAAGCAAACCCACTGCTGGAGACAGAGGTGTGATGGTGGCAAGAGTGCTGGAAACTAGACTCCAAAGACCACGGTCTTAGAAAAGGTCCTGCCATGAATTACTTCCTGACCTTAAATAAATCCATTCTATCTCTCTTGGCCTCAATTTAATCATCTCTAAAACAAGGGATTGGATAAAATGATCTCTGAAGTTTCTTCAAGATTTCTAAGGACTGGCCGGGTGCGGTGGCTCACGCCTGTAATCCTAGCACTCTGGGAGGCCGAGGCGGGCGGATCGTTCTGAGCTCAGGAGTTCGAGACCAGCCTGAGCAAGAGCGAGACCCCGTCTCTACCAAAAATAGAAAGAAAATTAATTGGACAGCTAAAAATATATAGAGAAAAAAATTAGCCGGGCATGGTGGCGAATGCCTGTAGTCCCAGCTACTCAGGAGGCTGAGACAGTAGGATTGCTCGAGCCCAGGAGTTTGAGGTTGCTGTGAGCTAGGCTGACGCCACGGCACTCGCCCCAGGCAAGAGAGTGAGACTCTGTCTCAAAAAAAAAAAAAAGATTTCTAAGGACTGTGAGAATTTAATACACTCTCAGTTTTCAAAGGCAAGATTTCTAGTTCTAAGGATCTCAAGGAAATGGTGCAAAATTCTATTTTTTTTTACTTTATGACTCTATTAATAATTTGGGAAAAAATCATATGTTATGATTACAACCATGCACAAAGTATGCTTATGAAAGGAAATATTTAAAAGTTAATGGCAGGATGGTAGGATTTGGGGCTTTAAAAATTATTTTAACAAATTTAAAAATTTTTGTTACTATCTTGATTCTTCAATAAAGAGGAATAAATACTTTCCATGCACTCTTTCTAAGAACAAAATTGTTGCCAGATCAACAAGACCACAACTCTCACAGCTCCCAGGAGCAACAAGAAATTGATTTCTTGTTTGGCCTTTTCTATCCTCTGGTAGGCAGTAGAGAGAATAGTGAGAGACAGTCGTGCCCTTCTCTCCCTGTCACACACCCTTCCCAGACTCCCCACCAAGAGCATCATGTTTCTTGCTCAGCCATGTACACTTAAACTAGATTGGAAGTTATTTTCCCTCAAATTGATCAAGCTTTCAGGACAGATGCTCTGAGAAGTAAAGAAAAGAGGAAGGAAGGATTTGGTAAAGGGTCATCCATTTCTACTTTCTGCCAGGCAGTGTTCATCAGTGGCCTCTGATAGCTCAATTCTCTTGGATCCTTTCAGGCTCATCTTACTTGATCTGTCAGGTGATTTGACCTTTTTGACTACTCCTTTTTCCTTGATGGTCCTTCTTCCCTTGCTTCTAAAACATCACTTTGACTTCTTCCCCACAGCCTTCTCTTCCATGGCCAGTCACTTGAATATTGGTGATGGCTAACATTTGTCTCTGGACTCTGATTATCCTACATTCACCCTGAATAAACTCACTCACTCCCATGATGTCAATGACCCTTCATGTTCTGTTGACCCCCAGATGTAT
>RJWJ010038578.1:0-14910 GCA_004363605.1 Indri indri
TGGGGACACTCAGGCAGCCTGTCGAGAGCTTCTGTGGTGAGAAATTAAAGGTTTTGCCGATGGTGAAACACTGAGGGCTGCCTCCCACGTGAGCAAGTTTGGGAATGAGTCTTCCAGCCTGCAGCTGACTAGAGCTCCAGATGACAGCCGGACGGCAACCTCTTGGGAGACCCTGAGCCAGAACCAACCAGAAAATAGTGCTCTTGTATTCCTGAAACCAGAAAACGTGAGATAATATATGTTTGTTGTGTTAAGTTGCTAAGTTGTGGGGTGGTTTGGCACACAGTAATAGATATTTAATAGCTAATATACCTTCTTTCACTGAGAAGTAGCTACTAATTCTGTGGTTTATTTACCCAACTCATTTGACTCTTACAATTTAGACTTTATCAGTTAAAAACAACAACACATACCTTACTCTTCATCTTATTTTTCAATTTGTTTAGAACCTGAACAAGAAGAAGGGTATTATATCTCCTCAGGGAAACCAACACTTCTATCAAAATTTGAATAACCGAAAAGATTTAGTCTGAAGTGTCCAAAGGTAATGATACAAAATTTCCTTTTAATTGTATGCTTTTATCATGATCAATTTGATAAGTGATTCAAGTGTTGATAAGATGCCCCTTGGGATATATATTTTCCTTGTTTATGTCACAACAAATAACATGAGAAAAGGTATGATTATTAATAATTAATTAAGGTATGATTAAAAGGTATGGTTATTAATCAATAACCATGTCTAGCCTGGGCTCAAAAAATGGAACCCAGACAGATATGGCTTCTAATCCCAGGTCTGCCAAATCCCTTAACCCCATCGAGGGCTGTTTTCTTCATCTGTTTCTTCATCTTCACCTGTGTAATGAGGAGTAGCAGCTGCTCAGGAGGGTTAACGTGTGGACACATGATGCAAAGTCAAGTACTGTGTCTGACGTCAGGGGGCCCCGTTACATGGGAGCTGTTATTATTATATCCTACAGTCTATTTTGTTGTACCACACAGTAATTCATTAGGTGAAATCTCACACTAGATTTCACCCAGAGGATTTTTACATCATAAAGGAATTTCCTTAGGATATTTTTATTCCCATGAACAATTTTTCTGTCAAGCTTACAATTAGTGAGTGGGTTACTTTAGGCAAGTGTCAGGTCATCTCTCCTACTTTAAATTCATGATGTGCCATTTTAAGGTAATTCAAACATTTTTGTCAGCTTTCACTCCTTAATTTGTATGAATTTTGGATCTAGGGGCAAAGTGAGGTCAAGGAATAAAAGTCCCTGTGGACTGCTGTAGCAAATCTTTTAATACTCTTAATATTAGATTTGCTTGCAGAATGTCCATGGTTCAATTTAATAAATTCCAGTTTTGTTGCCTCAGAAAAAAGTTTCTTATATCAGCCCTTAAGGAATCTTTTTGGATATTCTTTCTTGGTTAAATTATCCCATTAACTGAACTGTCCACTGCTGAGAGACCCAGTTTAGAAAATAGAACTTTAATAACTTCAAGTGTCTAAAATAGATCTCTCTCCCAGCACTTAGATCTACCGCTGTCAAGCTATAAAAGAGTCCTTACCCCATCCATATCTTGTGCCCAAGGGGACTCTTTTAGGCTCAACTTTCCAAACTGGTTAATAGATACTCTGTAAAGAAGCTTTGCTCGGGTCCCTGTGTTTGCACTGTCTGATTTCATAGACTTAAATTTTCGGATAGTTCTTAGCTTCCAGCCTACTCTTCTTCTGTCAGATCTCCATTTCCCTTTATTCTGGGTCCCAAATCCTCAGGCAACACAAATCACTCCCAGGACTAGTTACAGAGTTAGTTCTCCAGGACCACACTCGATGTGGACGGAGAATTGCAGGTAGAAATCACATAAGCAGTCACTTCACGAAAGAAAGTTGTATTTCTATCAATGTAATTTCAATATAATACCATTAAAAATGACAATAGTATTCAAACATAGACTCTATTTTAATGGAGTAGTTTGCGTTTGTATGTTCTTTTAATTTCCAAAACTATTATTACATGGAATATAACAATAATTAAATTTACAACATATCGAAATGAAAATTCCCCTTTTAAAGCAAGAAAATCAAACAGAAAGTTAAACATTAAACAGAATATTTAAAAGAAAACATATCTTAGTACTATAATCTTAATCCGTTTCTTAAACTCTTTTCCCTATAACATATAACAGATTTAATAGTTCCCTGGAAAAGTTAACAAAATCTTTTTGAACACTGAGAACAACTCATTGTCAGAGATTAATGTACTCATTGATGAGAACTGGCTATGTGATTATGCCTAATGTTTACAGGAAGCATTTATTTACAGAGCTGCAAATACTGAAACTTTAGTTTAAATTTCATTTAATAGCTAGAATGAGATATAGTAATGAATACTAATATTAATACCAAGGATATGCCAATTTTCCAAGTTCTGTTTTTTGTTTGTTTGTTTTTTAGACATACTGGTGATTCAAACAATAGGAATAGTAGATTGTTTGTAGAGGGTGCCTAAGAGTGAGGGAGAGTCCTAGGCCAAATCTTATCCTTCTATTTATTAACCGTGCGACCACAAGCAGACTGCAACTTCTCAGTTTTCTTATTACTAACATAGAATTAAAAATAATTTCTACCTCACTGAGTTGCTACGAAAATTAAATGAGAAAATATGTAGCATAACTAGCACAGTAGCTGGACTATAGTAGATGCTCAATAAACATTAGCTGCTATCAGAGAAAGGTAATGAATACTTATTTAGTAAGTTTCTGATGTAGACACTGAACAAGGGTTTTGTAAACTGTCTTATTTAGTCATGTGTTGGCTATATTAAAACAGTTCAATATCCACTGAACACAGTTATCTACACAGTTATTCTACAAGCTCAAACAGGTAGATGGAATTCTTCCTGACATTTCATTTACTCTTACATTTCTTGGGCTAACAGCAGGTTTTTAATCTCAGACAGATTTTCATTCCTCAATCACCTTAAAATATTTGTTGAAAGCAGTATTAAAAGAAACTAATGTAGCAACACTAACATGCTTTAGATCCAGATTTTCATTCCACATAGCATGGGAACAATTTTTTTGATCAGACCATGTTCAACCTTAGGTAAATTTGGAAGCATATTGATTTATTTTGGAGCTCTCTTAACAGCTTTCTTGATAATGAATTAAATCTGTATTCAACTTTTAAATTTAATCAGAGGCACTATCATTTTTCCACTAGTTCTTTAATTTAAAAAAATTTTTTTTACTGTTTTTACTTGCAGAAGATTTTAGGTTTCACAGGAAAAAACAATTTTTTGTTTCCGTTTCAACCAACTACTCTTTCTTCCCTGTGGATTAGACAACTCGTTGTAATTTCAGTATTTCACTTATCTTCATACAGGAATCCTTTAACTTCATTAAAGGAGTCCTTTGTATGTATTTTTCTTTTAATTGTAATAAGGAAAACCCATCACTCTGGTCACTGCTCCCAGAAGATTCATTCACTATTCTTTTCTGTCAATTCCAAATAAATAAGAATTACTTTGTGAAGTATTGTCACTATCGTTTTAATCTTCTACCCAGGTAGACATGGATCCTCTTAGATTCCTCTTAAATTCCCTCCTTATGTTCTTCTTCAGTCTCCCAGTGGAAAAAAGTTGGTATTGCTTTATATTTCTAGAGTACTTTATTTAAATTTCTGATTATGCTCCTAATACACATGACCTAGTGTTATACTTGGTTAGATTCAAGTTTACCTGCCCAATCAGATTATAATCCTTTTAAGTGTATGGGCATTTTTAGAATCATTTTTAAATTTCTTATAGGTCCTAGCAAATAGTTTGGACATAATAGGTGCTTATTTAACACATTAACTGCCATGTGAGTCATATTTAACTCACGCTAGTTTTGAGCCCGTGAAGCATATGTAACTCACACATCTCTTCACCTTGGGAGCCACAAGAACTATTTTTCAAGTTGCATATAACTCACGCACAGAAAACAATAAAAAATTACAAATTTTCATTACATTAGAAAGGATCATTTTGTTTTCAGAGTTTTCATTCTATTTTCATAATAAAACACCATGGCCCCCAAGAAAAAATTTTTTTTCTAGTGTGGTAGTCAATGTGTTAATGTTCATTGAATTGCGTAACATCTTTGAGATGATATCAGTGATCCAGCTGCTTATATTTCTTGGCCACATACTATGTGTCAACCACTCTGCCACATGTCAGTGTTGCTCCAACAGTGGAGTTATAGGAATAAGCAAAACAAGCATGATTATTGACTACACAGAGGTGAGTGGGCTTCTACTCTATGCTGCCTTTATCTAAAATATTATTGCAATTTTGATGAGTACCTTTAAATAATTAAAATAAATTATATCAGGGACTATACAGTCCATTTTTGCTTCTGCCAAAAAGGTCCTACTCTATCTTCCCGCCTCCTTTGTAGCTAAGATTGGTCATATGGCACAGTTCAAGACAGAGACACATGTTGATAGATGCAAGGGAATGTCTGGGAAAAAAATTTTTTTAATAAAAGAGGCAGGTATCAATGATGCCATTCCTTTACCTCGTCACCAGTCTTGAAGAAAGGTGTGATACTTGGAGCTGCAGGGGGTATCTGGCAATGGCCAGGAAAGGAGGCAGACCACAGGGCTGCTGGCCCTGCCATCCCTGGAGCGCTGAGCCCTTGCCTGAGGTCACCCAGCTCCCGACTTTTAGTGTTGCTGGAAAACGAAACTCTTGTATGTTTATGCTGCTCTTTCTTGAATCTCATCCCCATTTCACAGAAAAACATTGCTTTCCTCTTTTGTAAAAAAAAGAAAGAGTGACTCAGAGAAGCTAATGTGCCCAAGGCCATGTCTTTGTTATGTGGTAAAGCGGCAAAGCTTAGCGAGAAACAAACGCAAAGTTTGACTTTTCCACAGAGCTGTATTCAAGTATTCTAGATGGTAAGTTAGGCGACCTGGACACTATGTGTACATTTCTACCAGTTGTAACATCTTGTAGGTAATGGACCTCAAAGTCACACATCTTGCGCGATCTTACCTTTGAATCTTTCATTTGTGATGTTATTACATTTAATTTCCTTTTTTCTTTAATAATTTCTTAATAATTTTTGAATAATGTGACGAAGTAAGGAGTGTTAGAAATGTAGAAATGGATTTCTTCACTTTATGTGTTGTTTGTTCTAGTTGAAATAAAGACAGAGTAGAAACCTGACCCACTAATGGAAAATCATGCTGCTTGTTCTGGAAACTTCTGTTCAAAATGGCAGAAACCAATGTCTTAAAACAAAGGGTGGACACACCTCCTGTAGATAAGGCCCAGCTATACAAATTGCTGTGCCCTGATTTAGCTACCGCCAAAAGGTTGGTTTTCCCCCTTAATAACTGCCCCAAATTCCAGCTGTCTGAAAAACAATTAACCTGTCAAGTTTAAGGCTTTTCGTTCATAATTTGGACTGCATCCTGCCATTGATATTTATTTTAATCTCCTATTGATTTCTGTGGGAATTCTTCATGTAGAATGAAGGCAGGATATAGCCCTAAAGGAATTTCTGTAAGAAGGTTCTCACTTTCATCTCTTTGTGTTTGATATTTATTACTTTTAAGTCATGACGTTGTATATCTAAAAATAGCTCTACAGGCTAAAGCTGTGATAAAGTCTTCTAATTTTTGCCTTTAAGCTGGAAGGTCAATGAAAACGCTAAAGTCCCACAGGGAAGACTATATTATAAATAATTTTAACCTTATGTTTTTGGTCCCTTTTCTAAGAAAAGGAAAGGCATTTATGCTACTGAAAAAATGTCTTTTTTATTTCATATTTCCCAAAATGCCTATCTACCAAGAGATTCATTTAAAAAAATGCCCATTCAAATCATGTTTAAAATATTTTTAAAGCTGTCTATATAATATAATACAGTCATCTAAAATTATAGTTATGTTAACTGTGGAATTCCGGATCTTGGAAAATTCTTTGGAATGATATTAAGTTTTAAATACGCAAAATAGAAAACTATATATACAAATATCTGCTGGGGAAGAAACATACTGGCTCCATTATTAGAAACTGTATGAACCACATCACCATATGTAACTACCTGAATTAGTTGTAAACATTGTATGGCAAAAGTGGAACTCAGTCTCTGGGATCCTTTTTATTAATAATAAGAGAGTCACTTTGAGGTGTGCGGTGTCAGCTGACAGCTTTTAAGCCAAGGTCACACTCTTTTCAGGATAGTCTCAGGCAATGGCTGAACAAGGCTGAGATAGAAAAGACCTCACCATTTCTTCCCAACTCAGAACCTCTCCAGCATGTAGACCTTGCCCTCAAGCTCCTCATTGGACCGGCTGAGATTTTGTCAGAGCTGTATTATGGCCTGGCAGCTCCTGCACAATCCTGCTTCCTCATTTCCCCTTCATAAAAATCTTTTTTAATTTTATCTCTGGCCCAGTATCTCCTTCCCAGAGAACCCAACTAACACCAAGAGTCATCCAAGAAAGCAGGCAGTGAAGATACAGTTTCTGGACTGGACTGCCAACCACCCATCTGGTAATGAGGGCACCAGCCCACGTGGTATGTGAGTCATGACTAGTTCCTGGCAAAAGGAAGCACCCCTATTGCTAAACATTCACTTGTGACTACTTGGGAGACTATTCTTATGGAAGGAAATGCCCTGACTGGTGCATCTAAAAAGTGTTGGAAACAAAGCATAGAAGGACAGTGGAACTGGCTTTTTGTTGAGTCACAGCAATGCCCTTCCTAATAAAAACTTAATGACATTTAACAAATAATTGAAACCCAAGCGTAAAGACCAGAGCATCTCCATGGTAGCCTAAAAAAGGTCCTTCTCCTCTCTTGGGAAAGCAGAAAAAGCTTAAGTTTACAGAAAGCTTGAGCAGTAAGTATGACATTACCATATACCCCCTGTCCCTACCACAACCTCCTCCCCATCATGGCCCTGCATTACAGTGGGAGCATATGGGGTGCAGGTAACAAATGGAGGTGCGGGCAAAATCCAGCTTACAATGGGACTCCTGGGTCTGTAGATCGACATGATGGTCTTTTCCATAGTCCCCAAATGTATAATTATGATTGACTTACTTAAAAATTCAAGCAACCTCAAAATTGGGTTCTAGGCTTGTATGGTAATTGTCCCCACCCAAGTCAAGAGATTAAATAGAAAATTGCATATGCCAGAAAAGATGTCAGAGATTAATGGTCCCCTTAAAGATCTAAATAATGTGGTTTTGATTTGCATTTCCCTGATGATTGGAGACTTTGAGCATTTTTTCATGTCTATTGGCCATTAGTCTATCTTCTTTTGAAAAGTTTCTGTTCATGTCTGTTGCCCATTTTTTAATGGGGTTGTTTGTTTTTTTCTTGCTGATTTGTTTGAGTTCTTTGTAGATTCTGGTTATTAGCCCTTTACCGGATATGTAGCTTGTGAATATTTTCTTCCATTATGTAGGTTGTTTATTCGCTCTATTGATTGTTTCCTTGGCTGTGCAGAAGCTTTTTAATTTGATCAGGTCCCATTTATTTATTTTTGTTGTTGCTGTGATTGCCTTTGGGGCCTTCTTCATAAATTCTTTGCCTAGGCCAATGTCTACAGGAGTTTTTCTGACCTCTTCTTCAGGATTCTTATAGTTTCATGCCTTAGGTTTAAGTCTGGTATCCATTGTGAATTAATTTTTGTGAGTGGTGATAGGTGCAGACCCTGTTTCAGTCTTCTACATGTGGCTATCTAATTTTCCCAGCACCATTTATTGAATATGGATTCTTTTCCCCACTGTATGTTTTCCTCTGCTTTGTCAAAAATCAGATGACAATATGAGGATGGTTTTATATCTGGGTTCTCTGTTCTGATACATTGGTCTAAGTCTCTATTCTTATGCCAGTACCATGCTCTTTTGGTGTAACCATGATGAGATATTACCTAACTCCAGTGAGAATGGCTTTTATCAAAAAGTCCCAAAACAACAGTTGCTGGCATGGATGCAGACAAAAAGGAATATGTATACACTGTTGGTGGGACTGCAAACTAGTAAAACCTCTATGGAAAGTAATATAGCGATACCTCAAAGAACTAAAAGTAGACCTACCATTTGATCCAGCAATGCCACTACTGGGTATTTACCCAAAGGGGGGGGGGGAAGGCATTCTATGAAAAAAGACACTTGCACTCAATTGTTTATAGCAACACAATTCACAATTTGATGGAACTGGAGACCATTCTTTTAAGTGAAGTATCACAGGAATGGAAGAACAAAAGCCACATGTACTCACTACTAAATTGAAATTTATATTAATAGATCAACACTCATGTGCACATATGATAGTAAAATTCAACAGAATCAAGCAGGTGGGAGGGAGGACAGGGATGGGTAAATTCACATCTAACAGGTACAGTGTACACTCTCTGGGTGATGGACACACTTATAACTTTGACTCAAACTGTACAATATCAATTCCTGTAACCAAAATGCTTGTACCCTCATAATATTCTGAAATAAAAAATAAATAAAAGCAAAAATTACCAAAAAAAAAAAAATCTAAATAATGGAGGGGTAGGGACATTTATGATAGCACCATGGTGTTTGTCAGTTTGGCTCTTGCAGTAAGTGACTGGATCCTGCAGGGTGATTACAGAGGACTCCAAGCAGTAGGCATGTCAGTTGCCATGGTGAAGGCAGGTACATCAGTTTGGTGCAGGTACATGGCATTGCAGCCAGTGATTTATCTAATACATATTTTCCTTTCCCAATCAACAAAGATGATCAGCAACCACTGGCCTTCACTTGGAAAGGAAATCAATACACACTTGCAGTTTGCCCCAGGGCTTTCTTGACTATCTCACTCTGTTATGATATAGTCTGAAGAGATCTGGACTGTCTGGGTATTCCACAAAACATCACATGGATCCATTTCATCAGGGACATCATGCTAATTTGGCAGGATGGGCAGCAAGACCTTGTTAAGACACTTGTGTTCCAGAAGACAGAAGATAAATTCTGTGAAGATCCAGAGACCTGCCACTTCAGTAAAGGTTTTAGGGCTCCGGTGGTCAAGGAAGTGCTGGGACATTGGTGAAAGGGAAATTGTTCATCTTGAATTCCCTGCCACAAAGAAGGGGGCACAATTCCTGGTAGGTCTCTTAAGGTTCTGGGGAAAACACTTTCCATACCTAGGAATACTGCTCTGAACTATCCATGGGGTAAATGTGGCTTAGATCAAAAAGATGTTCTGCAAACATTGAAATAAACAACTGAAGCACCAGCCAAGAGCAGCACTGTGTGAGGATGGTATCCCATCTTCCAGGGTGCATTATACACCCTGGATTAGAAAACTTTACATTGTGCTGTGGCCCCTAAAATGAAAGATACATCCATTTGGTGCAGTAGAAGCAGGTATGATTCATCATCATTCTTAATGATCCCTTAGGGGACTTTGTGTTTCCTGTCCCTGCAGCTCTGGGCTCTGCAGGGTTTACAGGTCTTATTCTTCAAAGGACAGGTTCTATTCTTCTAAAGAGAACAATAACCCTGGCATAAGCCCTTCCTATGTGCCAGACACTATTGTAAGTGCTCTACATGTGCTAACGCATTTAATCCCCTAAACACATTGTGAAATATTTATTATCGTTAACCTCTTGTTAACATGGAAACCAAAACACAGAATAGAAACTTACCCAAGTTCACATTTTTACTAAGTATAAAACTCAACCACTATAAATACCAAAATGTATAACATAGTGAGTCAGATAATATTCAGTTGCTATTGGACAGCTAAGATCTCATGGTCGTGTGAGAGCTTTCAGTCATATGTTTACTGTTTGCTAGGGCCAAGTGGCAAGTCGAAAGCTACTTATTTATAGAAGGCATGATTTTCCTACACAATCATCAGAGCCTCCTCTGTTTCTCTCAGCGCAGGTTTTATTCAGCATCCATAGGACCCACTGAGCCATAAAGGCCATATCTAAAAGTTGGTGGCATCATAGCCTGCACCAGTTGGAGAACATTCTTTTTCACTGGGTCAGATTGGTGGTTGTTTAGGGCATGCTGTGTATAGGGCATGATGTAATAGTTACACTGTTACATCAGTGCAACTCACAGATAGGTGATTTCTATTTCTTTCAAAACCAAAGAGGCTATTTTTTTCATTTTGGAAAGGAGATGCTTTAGACCATAGCACCCTCATAAGACTTGTGGAAGTACAGGATCCTGCACTTTTGAGGCATTTATTTTCTAGACCATGGCACTGATGTGTTTTTACCAAGGTCATTGGGACTCTGTTATATTTTCTATCTACATGATGTCACTAGTGTAGTGGCCCATGTAATGTCCTGAGCGTTCATGAAATATTTATTTGTCCCCAATGAATGACATAGGACACAGAACTGGAGAATGACATAACTGGGTGGCAAGAGAGTGACAGTTATAGTACTATCTCCGTCACATGAAAAACAAACTTCTTATGCTATATCCTGCTTTTGGGGATAGAGAAAAAAGCATTTGTCAAATCAATGGATGCTACCAAGGTCTATATTGATTTCCCCCAGTGAAGTGACCACATCTTATACATTGGCTGTGAATTTCTACCAGACCTACAAATAAGAACTGGCTCCTGTTCTACTGAAACTGTTGTGCAACATTGAGAAGGAGAAATCCTCCCTAATTCATTTATTGAAGCCAGTATCACCTTGATACCAAAACTAGGAAAGGATACAACAAAAAAGAAAACTACAGACCAATATCCCTATGAACATAGATGCAAAAATCCTCAACAAAATACTAGCAAACAGAATTCAACAACACATCAAAAATATAATTCACCATGATCAAGTGGGTTTCATTCCAGGATGTAAGGATGGTTCAATACATGCAAAGCAAAAACTGTGATTCACTGCATAAACAGAAGTAAAAACAAAGGCTATATTATAATCTCCATGGATTCAGAAAAGGCATTCAGTGACATTCAGTACCCCTTCATGATAAAAGCCCTCAACAAACTAGGCATGGAACAAACATACTTCAAAATTTAAAAAGCCATATATGACAAACCCACAACCAACATCATACTGAATGGGGAAAAGTTGAAAGCATTCCACCTAAGAACTGGAGCAAGACAAGAGTGCCCACTGTCACCACTTCTATTCAACATAGTACTGGAAGCCTTAACCAGAGCAATAAGGCAAGAGAATGAAATAAAGGGAATCCAAATTGGGAGGATGTCAAACTATCCCTGTTTGCTGATGATATGATCTTGTATCTAGAAAACCCTGAAGAGTCCACCAAAAGACTCCTAGAATTGATGAATAAATTCAGCAAAGTCTCAGGTTGGTTACAAAATCAAAATACACAAATCAGTAACATTTTTATATACAAATAACACCAAGCTGAAAGTCAAATCAAGAACTCAATACCATCTACAATAGCTGCAAGGAAAATAAAATAACTTGGAATATTCTTAACCAAGGAGGTGAAAGAACTCTACAAGGAGAACTACAAAACACTGATGAAAGAAATCATACATAACATAAACAAATGGAAAAACATCCCTTGCTCATGAATTGGAAAAATCAACATTATTGAAACGTCCATACTGCCCAAAGTGATTTAAAGATTCAATACAATTCCCATCAAAATACCAATGTCATTTTTCACAGATCTAGAAAAAACAATCCTAAACTTCACATGGAACCAGAAAGAGCCCAAATAGACAAAGCAGTCTTAATCAAAAAGAACAAATCTGGAGGCACCAACTGATTTTCAGCAAAGTAGACAAAAACATACACTGGGGAAAGGATGCCCTATTCAACAAATGGTACTGGGAAAATTTGAAGAGCCACTTGCTGAAGAAGCAATCCCTATCTCTTACCATATACAAAAATTAACTCAAGATGGATTAAAGACTTAAATGTAAGACCTGAAACCATAAAAATTCTAGAAGAAAACATAGGAAAAATTCTTCTGGACATCAGCCTAGGCAGAGAATTTATGATTAAGGCCCCAGAGGCAAATACAGCAACAACAAAAATGAATGGGACTTAATTAAATTAAAAAGTTTCTTTGCAGTGAGGTAAATAATCCCCAGAATAAACAGACAACCTACATAATGGGAGAAAATCTTCTCAAACTGTATATATCTGACAAAGGGCTAACATCCAGAATCTACAAAGAGCTCAAACAAATCAGCAAGAAAAAGCCAAATAACCTCATTAGAAAGTGGGCAGAAGACATGAACAGAGTTTCTTAAGAAGAAGATAGACAAATGGCCAAAAAATATATGAAAAATGTTCAACATCACTAATCATCAGGGAAATGCAAATTTAAAAACCACAACAGGATACCACCTTACCCCTATCAGAATGGCCATTATTAAAAAATTGAAAAACAATAGATGCTGGCATGAATGCAGTAAAAAAGGAATGCTTGTACACTATTGGTGGAAATGTAAATTAGTACAACCTCTATGAAAGCAGTATGGAGATTCCTCAAAGAACTCAAAGTAGACATACCTATCTATCCAGTAATCCCACCACTGGGTATCTACCCAAAGGAAAAGAAGCCACTGTATCAAAAAGGGCACCCGCACCTCAATGTTTATTGCAGCACAATTCACAATTGCAAAGATATGGAGTCAATCTAAGTGCCCATTAATTGATGAGTGGATAAAGAAAATGTGATACACACACACGCACACACACACACACACACACTATGGAGTATTACTTAGCCATAAAAAGGCATGAAATAATGTCTTTCGAAGCAACTTGAATGGAACTGGAGAATGTTATCCTAAGCGAAGTATCTCAGGAATGGAAAAACAAACACCACATGCTCTCACTAATAAGTGGGAGCTAAACAATGGGTAGACGTGGTCATAATGTGGTGTAAAGCAGCAGTCCCCAACCGTTTTGGCACCAGGGACCAGTGTCATGGAAGACAATTTTTCCATGGACTGGGGGTTGGGGGAGATGATTTTGGGATGATTCAAGCACATTACATTTATTGTGCATTTTATTTCTATAATATTATTATTACATTGTAATATATAATGAAATAATTATACAACTCACCATAATGCAGGGTCAGTGGGAGCCCCGAGCTTGTTTTCCTGCAACTAGAGGGTCCATGTGGGGGTGACGGGGACAATGACTGCAAATAGAGACGAAGTTCCGCTTGCTTGCCTGCTGCTCACCTCCTGCTGTGCAGCTCAGTTCCTTACAGGCCACAGACCAGTGCCAGTCTGCAGCCCAGGGGTCGGGGACCGTGGGCATAAAGGACATTGGAAACTAAGAAGGGGGAGGGTGGAAAGGGGGTGAGGGATAAAAACTTAACTATCAGGTACCACGTACACTACTATGGCAGCAGGCAGACTAACAGCCCTGACTGCAGCATTATACAGTTTATCCATGTAACAAAAACGCTCACACCCTTAATATTTTGAAATTTAAAAAGAAATGCAATGTTGAATCTCCGCTTAATTAAACTTCTGCTAATCTCTTGTCATGATCAATCCGTCTTTTTCACTGGTTAAACTGGACAATTAACTATGGAAGTGATGGTAGCCTCTAGTCGTACATCTCTCAAGCCTTTAATGATGTTGCAAATGTCTGTGATTTCACCAGGTGTGTGATAAATTGCTTTTGATTCATTCCTACCGTATGGAGGAAAAACCCCAGAAGCTTCCACTTAACCATTCCTAACAATGATAACAACGAAAACTTGTCCGGGTTTTATTTCTGGCCAGACACTGTTTTGAGTACTTCACATATATTAACTCACCTAACCTGATAACAACACTAACAGGTAGATGGTTTATGATCATTCAACTCTATGTGGTCCAGGAGCCAATGCGAGTTTCTATTTCTTGTTGGAAACATCTATAGTTGATTCCTGTTACTTGTGGTAATTATGTTTTATAAATTGGCACCAGCACTGGATTACTGAAGACTGAACAATTGCTCTTAGGGGAAATATGTGTGTATATATATCTACGTATCTAACATAGATTATAATTCTAAATCCTAAAACAACTCATCCTGATAGATTCTATTCTTTTTATTTTGCAAAAGCAAAAACAGGTTTCAAAAGTAAATGACTAGCTGAAGCCTGCTCGCCAAGAGTTTGCAGAACCGGGATTCAAACCCTAGTCCAGCTGGTCCCAGAGCCAGATATTCTTGCGTGCTCTGCACTGCCCCCTACTGTCTCTGCCCTCTAGTTGACTCTGTATGCACTCAAACAAAAAGGCACAGCATTGCCTTGTTGGACATCAGCTGAGAGTGTGCGTGATGGGTGATTTGATTTTTTTGCTGCTCTGCAAGTTCATGAATGACCATGAAAATGCCTCCAGTATTGATTTTCAAGTCACAAATAAATTTTAGTGAGTAGGAAAATTTACAAATACAAATCTTTGAAAAATGAGGATTAACTATATTTTAATTTTGCATTCAGTAACGGGAAATAATCATGGGCTGGATTTTGGCCTCTGGTCAAAATTCTATTATCACTTGACCCTCATTAACGCCACTCAGTCACTGCAGTTACTGGAATTCAGTACCTCAAGAATAAGGTAAAAGCAAGAATTGGATAAACCGTTGTCAACCAAGTAAAGGGTGAAGGATCTAATAGTATATATCCTAGATCTTCTGAGACAGTATTTATTGGAGAAACTCACAAAGGCAAAAGCATTAGCAAGTGTGCAATTATTGCTGACACTTTGAATTCTAGAACAAGACAGATGGATCTTTCAGGTCCCAACATTTGACTCTGAGAGAGTTACCTCAGCCTTTGGTCTTTGAGACTTTAAAGCTGCATAATTAGAGAAGTACCAGCCTGTCCTCTGGCATGATCAAAGGCTGGGGTTCAAGTCTTATTGTAGTTTAACAAGCAGATCCTTGGTCTCC
>RJWJ010038580.1:0-14914 GCA_004363605.1 Indri indri
CAAAAACACCAATAGCTGGCAAAATAAGCAGGTGCAGATTCTCCCTAGGACCTCTGCTCAAAGACTCCAGAAGTCATAATACCAGTTGTAGAAATTTATCTAAATAGGAGAGTTTAGAAATTAAGTCTGGGAATCTATTCCCAAATAATTTTAGTATCTTGAAATAAAGCAATCAGTGAATCAAAGTTACTCTCTCCTAGTTCTTTCAAATGCATATCTAGCTATTTTGTTCCCAGAATATCTCTACAAATGGGCCCCCTTTATACCCCAGCTGGGTCTAGAATAATGCTGGGTACAAAATGCATCTTAAGTTTATTCAGTAACTGGTTATATAAAGCTGCTATTTTGAATCCTTATGCAAAGAAAAATTTTGCTAAATAAATATTTACTACCCAATTTATCTGTTCTGTAAATACTAATGCTCCTATGTAAGGTTGCTTAAAGTGGGACCTATCTCTTTGAAACCATATCTGATAAGTAGGTTAAAAATAATTTATATTCATGGCAAACATAAAATTTGCAGATTTTTCCATTATACTAGTTGTTTTTCAATTCCAAGTATGTCTGCTGCCATGTTTTTGATGCTGATATTCAATTCCTTGGTGTAAGTAAATTCTAAAAGCAATGATAAAGTACACTAAGTGGAAGTCAAACTGAAGCCTATATATGATCTTTATTTATATGTGATTTTTCTTCCTCTCTTGATTATAGGCAGATAGTTTTGTACCATATTGAGTGCTGTATGCATACTACGCATCAAATACTATGCCAGGTGCTGGCAGTTGGAGTGAGGGGTGAGAAGATGAATAATATTGGCCACCCTAGCCAGGCTCAACTGAGTGGTGGAGGGGGGAACACAGACACCTGATTATGTACTTACAGCAGAATACGATTACAATAGAGGTATCTATAAAATAGAATGAAGAGCAAGGGCAAGATTGAATCACTGCCTGAATGGTCATGTCAGCCTCTGTGCCCTAGAGAAATGACCCTCATTCAGTCTAAACTTTTAGGGAAAAATATAAGCACGCATGCCTACGTAACCTTAGCAAGTTTTGGAATTTAATTTGCAGGAAAGGCAGAAGAAAGTGAATGGTCTTCTGTGGCAGACCGCATGCTTGACATACCTGGTGTCATTTAATCCCAAAGATTAGAAATGTCAGGGCCATGGAGGTAGGATTTGAACCTACCTTTGTCTCACATCAAAGTCCAAGTGAATCTTAAGAAATTCTCAACTCTTTATAGAATTGGTTTCTTTATTTTCAAGTAACTAAGTAATAATAGTAATAATAATAAACAGCAACAGCAGCTAACGCTTATATAGTTCTTTTACGTGGCAGGCACTCACTGTTCTAAGCATTTTACATATATTAACTCATTTAATTTTCATAGCAACCCTATGAGGTATGATCTCCATGTTATGGCTGACAAAACAGGCAAAGGCAAGTTACATTATTTCTTCAGAGTCACACAGATAATATGTGGCAAAATTAGGAGTTAAATGTGGGAAATCTGGTCCTGGCGCCACTTTGCTGCTCAAAGTGTGGTGTGCTGACCAGTGCCATGGGCGTCACCCAGGAGCTTTGTTTGGAATTTAGAGTCTCAGGCCCCACCCTGGACCTTAATTCAGAATCAGCATTTTTAACAAGATTCCCTGGTGATTTGTATGAGCATTGAAACTTAAGAAGCACTGTTCTAAACCGCTGTAATATGCTACATCTGTCTCCCTCATCTTCCACTTTGGCCCAAACTCCCATTCTGAAAGATTTTTACAATCCTCCGAGCCACCTTGGACACCACTCCTGGGGCACCTGACCTGCCTCAGTTTCACCCCATCTTGACCTGAATCAAAGGTAGGTCCTTTCTACACCAGATCTGCTAGCATCACACATCTCAGCTTCTTTATTGAGGACCAGAGGGGTCAGAGAGAGGTGTCACTTCACTGACTTTATAGCCTTCTGTCTTCTCTCTGGTGCTTTGCCTAGTACTGTTCATTCATTCATTTCCATCCATTCATTTATTTTCTTTCTCTTTCTTCTCTTTGGAGTAATGACCAAAACCTCCCCTTGTCTCCAGCAGAACAGTTCCATGCTTACCCAGAGCACTTGGAGATTTATCTTTCTACTTCCAAGCACATGGGTCAATGCATTATTCCCAAATATACACAGTTCCCTTCCTTAGTTGCTAGTTGTTACTAGATATAATTTGCCCATCTTGTTACAGTTACTTTGTCTGTTCTAATCTCTCTTTTATTGTGAAATATAAAACACATACAGAAAACTGCACACATGTTAATTTTTTACCTTCAACTTCTACCTCTTTGAATTTTAATGGAGAAAACAGTTACTTTTCATTAACAATATATTAAATAAAAGTATGAGCCATTTAGTAAAGTGGCCATAATTTGTAGTCCAGAGATCCAAGATATAAATGAACTGAGGCCAAGCTTCAACTAGAACACTAAAGTGCCATGTAAACTGTTGGTTACTAAATGGGATATGCTGGACTGTGTCTTACTCCCAGTTGCCAAAAAATCAAGTAGGTCAATGCTCTTATAATAAGCACATTCCAATGCTGTGTCTACCTTGCTGCAAAACATGTGTTATTTAATATTAAATGGGAAATGCAAAATATATATGATAGTATTTTGGATTAGATACTAGATAAGATGAATGAAATGGATAATTTCAGCAGGCTCCTATTTAGTCAAGGTCTTTCTCTTCAGATTTTGGATTAAACTCTTGCTTCCTGCTTCTGGCTGTCTGTCTTTCATCATTTTATAGACAATAATAAAAAGCAGTAGAAGAGAAAGAAGCCAACTATGTAGTCTAGCAGATGAATTTGTTATTTGTTAATCACTCTCAGAAAAGATTTGCTGTGAGGAAAAGGTGAGGCTTGTTACTAAATGGTGGTGTCTAGATTAAGTGAGATAGGCCATTCATCACTGCGGTTCACATTGATCACCAATGGTTGGCATGATGCCTGCCATATTGAGTGCTTCCTCTCAAAGGAAGAACAGCACTGGAAGAAAGTCATTGGTCCACTCTCGATTAATCGCAAATGGTTTTAAAAGAGCAAGGAGAACACTTGCTGGGTTTTTTGGTGTTTCTTTTTTGTTGTTGTTGTTTTTTTTTTGCATGACTCATTCTTATATGCCATTGCTCTTGTCTTTTGATGATCAGTCTAAATATAATTATTCTTGCCAGATTTCCCTCATTGATTAATTTCAACTTTAAAGCTATGTTAATATGCTAAATGTTTGAAGTAAAAGTTAAAAATGTTCAGACATGTATTAAACCACAATACAGCAATAGTACAGAAATGCACCTACCCATTGCCTACAATGACAACAACAACATGCATACACACACAAAACCTGCTACGTGTTGGAAATAAGTCTTAAGACTGATAATCCACCCTCTCTTTTTGTACCCTTTTAAAAAGTCCAATTCTGCTTATTTTTCTAGGCTTGATACAAATTCTAATCCCCTCAACAGAGGTTTCATAGATCACTGCAATCTGCCATCATCTTCTCCTCTTAATGTCTTGAATATGTAATATCTGCCCTATGTATTTGGAGTTGCCAAAAGCATAAATATTAGTAAATAATTAGAATTATTGTTTACCTATTTGTATATATGTATCGTGATTCCCCAATTAATTTTAAGTTTCTTAAGGGAAGTATAATTGGCTGTAGTTTTTACACCTCCCATTGGCATAGCATGGTGTTTTGAATAGAGAAAAGCTTATTTATTTGACAACATGCTTTCCCAAAAGGAGCTGGTAACTGGCTGTTCCATATATTATTAACAAGAAGCACCATCCCAAATTAGCAATTGTTGGGCCTTGGTATGGTCTCCTAACATTTCAAGAAGAAGCTGTCCAATCATTAATGTGGTCTTCTTAAATGGTTGCCATCGAAAGTGTTCATAAAAGAACTCAACACAATACAGGAATCAACAATTGTGAGAAACTGTGTTTAAAAGAAAGCAAGTCATTAGGTCATTGTGAAAGAGATGAACATTTTTTGATGAACTATTTTGTTTTTTTGAGTAAATGCTAAGGGACCCACCCCTCATTCTCCCACTTCTAATGGATGTATCTAGGAATAAAAAATTTGAATTTTGTTTCTAATTCAGCCAAAGACTTGGTGTAAGACTGTTGGCAAATCCTAATGGCAAGGGTTTAAAACATTCATTAGTAGACAGTGGAACAGACTAGACAGGTTCTAATCGAATCCTAACTGATACATTTAAATGGATTAAACTTTAAAACTGTAGGACAATAGATGAACACATAAAAGCAATCCATATTCACTTAACAGATACTACCTACTATGTGCCAGGCATTATTTTAGGTGCTTGGGGTCTATCTCTATATAAAACAGACAAAGATTCCTGTGTCCTTGCTATTAAGGGCTTATAGTTTAGTGACTAGAGACTAACAACAGAATAAGTAAATTATAACATATGCAAAAAGGTGAAAAGTGCCATGGGAAAAAGAAAGGTAGAGCAAAGAATGGACATCAGGACTGCCAACGGCTGCCCTAGTTGGGTGGTTGGAATATTAAATATAGTGGGCAGGGTAGACCTCAGTGAGAGGATAAAATTCGAATCAGGACTTGCAACAGGCAAGGGAGTGAGCCTACTAGGTTTCTTGGGGAATAGCTGAGAGTGTTCCAGGTAGAGGGAACAGCTATCTACTGATAGAGCAAAAACACACGAGAGATTGGAAAAACATATTTGCAATCCGTGAGATGGGCAAAGAGATAATATCCTTAATAGACAAAAAAGCGTTTTTTGAAAATTAGTTTGTAAAAAAATCAATATCCTATAGAAAATGGCCACATGACATGAATGATCATGTATCCTTTGGATAAAGGTCAACAAAAAAGTGAAAAATGTCCAACCTTACAAATAATCAGAAAAGAACATGTTAAAGCAGCCTCACTATTGGGATATCCAGTTTGTGAAGATTGAATGATGTGGGTGAGGTTGTGGGGAGGCAGACACTCTTCCATGCTGCTAATGGAAGCATAAAATGACACAAACTTTTACACAATAATTTGACTATACTTACCAACAGCCTTTATTTTAGAAATACCTCTTATGGAAAAATCAGAAATTAAGACAAAATTTACATATATTTACTGCAGTATTATTTATAATACTATATAAGCGCAAATGATTAATACCTAGATATTGTCCAAACTGAAGTCCCCAGCCCAGGATCTATCTGTGAGCATTTGATGGTTCCACATATATGTTCCATAAATAACCCAAACTCCAAATGTCCAAACTCAAACTCACCTTCTCCAGCCCCTACACCCGCCCTCAGATCTCCTCTTTTTGTCTTGCTTAGTTCAGTGAATGTCACCAATGTACACCCACTGCTTAAGACACACACCTAGGAGTCATCCTTGATGGCTTCTCTCTCACCTCCCGCATTCCGTGCACCCTGTGCTTTGTCATGTCTATTTCTGCAATTTTTCTTCAATTACACTCGTCCCCTCCATTCACATGGGCACGGCCTTGGCTCAGCCCTCCTCACTTTACACCTAGGTTAACTACCAGCTGCTTACCTGGCCTGCTGTGGCCAATCACACCTCCAGCCCATCTGTCACATCTTGCCATAGGATTCTTTCTAAAATAGAAAACTAGACCAAATCATTACTTTGTTTAAAATTATTAAATGGTTCCCTACTGCCATCATATTAAAATCCAAACACTTTCATGACCTGACTCCTGATGGTCAGCACTCTTGTGCTGCCAGCCTGAATCTTAAACTCCATCTGTAACAATCTTCTTACAAATTACATATCTTGTTTCTGTGTCTTAGCATATACTACTTCCTGTGCCTGCCCACCCTACCCTTACTGTTCCCCAGATAACTTCTCTTCACCTTTGCAGATGCACCTGAGGTATCCCATCCTCCAGGGAGCTTTGTCTGACTTGCTGACCCCAATTCATATCTGGGTTTGGAGGTCCTGCTCATCTCTCAAAGAACAACATGCATATTTATATCACAGCATGCATCACACTGTTGTGCAAACATTGGTTTGTTTCTTTGGTTCCCAGGACTACCACCTGGCTGAGCCATGATACTTCAGTGGGCACCATTCACACGGTGTCCACCTGCACAATTGTCTGGGGCAGTCCTGTGTCCTTTCCACCAGAGAGAGACCATCTTTATACCCCCATGCTGAATACTTGGCCCGGTTCAAGTGCAGGAATGGACACATATTCACATAGCACACATTTATTTAATGAATGAAAAACTGGACAATCAACCAAACTCTAGTTTCCTTAATGAAAAAGTCTGTTAGAGCAGTGGTTCTCAAAGTGTGGTCCAGGGAACAGCAGCATCAGCATCACCAGGAAACTTGTTAAAATGCAGACTCTTGCCCCACACCCCCAGACCAAATGAATCAGAAACAGGAAACTGTTTTAACAAGCCTTCTAGATGATTCTAATGCATGCTTAACTTTGAGAAACACTATCTTAGACTGCTCAAAACTAAGAGCAAAAACTTCGTTTCAAAGGCTCAAATCACTTTGCCTGTAAGAAGGGCATTTACTTAATTAAAAAATTTTAAATTATGAAACACTTCACTCATTCAAAGGTATATAAAACAATATTACAGACACCCACATACCCATTATTCAGATTTTCAGTATTTGATTCATCTCTCTATAAGAAATAAAAAACATAACGAAATACTACCAACCCATCTCCCTCTATTCTCTCTCTCCCTTCTCTCACTAAGCTAACCACTATTTCACAGTTGGTGTGTGTTTTTCCCAGGCATGTTTTTACACTTTTACTATGTAAGTGTGTAGGCATTTACTTTTTAATGAGAGACTTTGTCCAGGATGTTACAGCAGAAATCAGAACGCTTGCCCCAGCAAGCTGCATGGGAAGACAGCTGGAGCAGCAGGCAGCCAATGCCAACGAAACCTGCCTCTTTCTGACATTTGGTGGGAAAAAATAGGTCTCACATGAGCTTTACAAAATGCAATCAAGAGGGGGTTAAAATCAGAAAACCAAGTTATACTTATTCAACTATAGCTGATTTTAAAAGATAAAATAAAAAACACTTTTTGCCCTGAAGCTAAAGGTGTCAAACACACAGTACCAAGAAAGTTGTACTGACAGACTTGGTGGTTTTGGCCCAGCCCTGTGGATTCCACACACAAGGGACGCGTGCACACGCCAGTGCGTCGTGTGCCGTGGACACGAGGAGGTGCGAAACAGCTGTGCTGGAGGCTGTAGCCCCCTCCTGTCAACAACAGAGACGAACTTTGATTTCCTTGATTTTGTCATCTGAGAAATGGCAAGAAATTATCTACTGCCCTTTGGCTTAACAAAAGGGACATGTTGATGACTTGGGGGTTAAATTCTTTCTCATCTGGGATACCATAACGAAAGGTTTATGAAAATAGGATTACCAAACTCATGAGTGTACTCCTCCTAAAATTAAAAAGTGAAAGAAAAAAGAGAGAGAAGAAAAAAGAAAGAAAAGAGAGAGAGATAAGAAAGGAGAGAAGAAGGAAGGAAGGAAGAAAGAGAGGAAAGTAGAAAGAAAAGAAAAAGAAAGAAAAAAGAGAACAAAAACTTAACAACTGGTTCCTCCCCCATCTTTACTTTCCCACTTTCTCTAGCTTGGCTGTTTATGATGACTCCCTAGTTGTCTTTACAGCTTCTCTTTCTCTCATTCCCTTTACAAGTTTGTAATTCAGTCCCTTTATCGTTATCCTTTCTTTTTGCATCTGATTCTTAGGGATATTAAAGCTTGAAAACCATCGCTACTGGTGGTTTGGAGCCCTAAGAAAGTTTGTTATTGTCTGTTGTATGTTGTTTCTGTTGTATACATGTAAGTGTATATGAATATGTACATACATATATAATGTGTTTATATGAATGCACATATGTGTGTGTGTTTGTTCAAACACAGCTTTGAATAGCAGCTAATTAATGAACATTCTTGGTCAACTCACTCTTTACAAATTCTATCCCATACATCTATCTCCTGTCCCTGATGCCACCACACTAAAGCTTGTCCCCACAAACCAAGTTCTCAAAACTACCTTTCATTCCTTCCCTTTTTATCCCTCATGCAATTGGCTACAAGATCAGTTTCTCTACAGCACCTGCTGACCATTCCTCTCCATAATTGAAGGGCCTCCAAGAGCTGCCTAATTGTGACAGGTCTGCTAGATGCCTCCACAATATTACTAATAACCAAGCCCCACTTTCATTCTGAGTGGCAAGGTACCCAGCTACATTTTCTAGCTTGCTTTGCAACTAGGAGATAGGAGATGAAATTGCAGGTAGAAGTTGTTGGCTGGGCCTTCTGGTAAGGCCTCCTAAAGAGGACAAATGCAGCAGGTAAGGGTGCCTTTTACTTCCCCTCCTCCATCTTTCCTGTTGTTTGGAATTTTCAGGTGAAGGCTTGAACCCCAGCAGTCATCTTGAACCAAGAGGAAACCTTGGGGATAGTCATATGCTAAGAATAGCAATGCAGAAAGGTAGAAGGTACCGAGTTCTTGATGATTGTAGAACCACACCCCCTGCTCTGGAGAGAAAAACAAACCTTTGTGTGTTTAAATCACTGTTATTTATGGTTTTCTGGGTTATTTATGGTTTTTTGGACAGGCCCAAAATAGTAGCTAATTCTTTTCACAAATTTAGCTATTTCACCAATTCCGCCAATGTAATATGCTGATAAGTTTTGGTTTTGATCCATTGTTTCTCTTCCAAAGAAGAGGGGCTTGCAGATAGATCTGAGCAAAAGCCCAGCCCTTCTCCTGTGACAAGGCATTGCTCCTAACCATTTTATCCCCACTGTCCTTGTCTGGAAACCAAGCATAAAAATAATATGCACATTAAAGTGTTTGCAATTTTTCTTGCTGCCTGCTTTTTAGTGATTAATAGCTTAATAGCACCAATAGAGAAAATAGTTGGGAGGAAGAAAAGGAGATAAAACTCAAACCGGGATATTTTCTCACTTGTGAACAGCTCTGACAAGCAGTTTGGTGGTTGAAAAGTTTCAGGTTGCTGCTCAAAAAATGGTCAATGGGGAGAAAATGTCAATAGATTGGACTTCAATTATGGACATTGTATTTTCTTTTCCATTCTCATGAATAATTGAAATCTGACTACGCACATGTTGCATTATCCACTTGACCAAGGAAGGAAGAAGGAAAGAAAGATAGAAAGAAAGAAAAAGCAAGCAAGCAAAGAAAGAAGCTTCAAGAACGTTGCCTCCACGAAGATCACTTGCCTGAAGTCACTGGAATGGAGAAGACATACAATTTATGTCTTGGTATTTTCTATTTGGTTAAGTTGACTCTTAATGACTTGAAACAAGTCCTTTCAAATGGAATTTCAGAAAAGCAAATTCTGCCCAAACTCTTACATTGGGTAATTCCATTTCTGCTCTCATGCACATTAAACTAAACTGGTTGGAGAAAAAAATCTCTTGCTAAATTAAATTTGGTTTGATTAGGAAATTTGTGTGCATTTGCACGCAAAGCACAGTTTGTGTGGGTTAAAAAATGTCCTGGTTATTTAAAATGTTCTTTTTTACAGATGATTCAGTTTTACCACAGCTTCATTAGGGAACTAAATTTGTGTTAATGTGGATCCGTGTTGTGAGTGAAATAGGCTTTGGCCCTTTGTTGGGAAATCACTCAAGTGAGTAGACAGTTTGTCTTTTCTGAAGAAAGATAATACAGCCTCAAAGGCTGGAACATGTGAGCATCTTCAAATCCTTCCTTCTTGGGCTCTCCATGACCCTTTCTTGCCATTTCCCAACACTGTCAGCATTTCCTTTTCAAAAATATTTTCCTTGCTCTTCCCGCCCCATCTTTTCATCAGGCTCTAAAAGGCAGAGTTGGTCCCAGGATCGAATCTGCCCTGGTGTATGTCCTTAGCTGGATTTCAACTGCAATAATTACCTTCCACTTTATGGCCTGACACACACGAATAGGAAAATTTAAATAATGTTATTTCAAAGTATTTCAGGGCGAGGAAAGTGCTTTTTAGAGGCTCAAAATGCCCTACTGCAAGATACAGATACAAGGCCAATCATTTGATGGTAGTTGATATCTGCTGAAAGGAGAAAGACTGAGTCCACAAGTAGCCTGTTTTATAGGTATCACCAGAGGCCTGTCTTTCATCCCCATTCATCAGAAGTTCCACTCTGCTAAGACATGTGAGAAAGAATCTAACGTTTTATAGGTCATTAAAAAAGCATGCAGATGAGTAGGAGCAAAGGATTAAAAAATTATGAAGAATTTGATGAGTATTAATAATAGAGCATTTCAAACTAATGCATGACAAAAAGGAGGTTTATATGTGTGAAACAGAGATTATTGAACAAGATGCAATCCCAACTTAAAGAATGGCATCTTCTGGGACCTCTGCAGGAAGGGGTCTCGCTATGGCATCTCGTTTCTCTAGGCAATGATCACAGTACTGTATTGGGTGGAAAACCAACAGTGATCACTTACATGCTCAGCACCTCCAGAGGACCCCAGGCTTATTTTGATCTTTCTTTTTTACAATATCCTTGATTGTATCAAAATCCTGGAAAGCAGCTTGAGAGGGACCTTTCTCATGGGGAAGGAGTTGTTGAAGCCAAGACTATCCAGAACTTTTAGAATGGGTCCAGATCAGTGTGACCCTGCAGAACAGTCCTGACCTGGACCATGTCTTTCTGAACAAGCTTAGGAGGTAAAAGCCCAGTGTGATTAAAGAGCAAAATTCCATGTCATTTGGTTGATTAAGAAAATAATATACACCAGAATGAGTATATAATATGTGGAATGTCTATCATATGTTTTTCACTTGTAGAATGCTTTATATACATGAAATTTGATAGAGAAGCCCAATATCTAAGCAGATAAATGTCAAGCTGTATCTTGGGAGAGTGACCCAGCATTCCTCCCAACAGAGTCCTTTAAGGGGCTTCCCAAAGCCCCTAAAAGCTCAGAAAACCCCCTCTGGAAAATGGTGCCTCTGTAAGGCTCCGGGCAATCTCTCTGCTACACAGTGGGAGGGCAAGATCCTTGGCCTCCACGGTCAGTAGAATCAAGTGTACTCAGGATTTGTACTCCCAGAACTCCCATATATCACACCTTAGCCACATTACAGGCTGGAAGATTCCAAAGGGTATTCAGTGGTTCCATTGCCTGGAATTCTCCGGCAATTTTTTTTTTTCCTGGTTTCGATGATTCTTGAACAAAGAAAGAATTGGAAGAAAAGCAGGGTCTCTGATCTTCAGAAACTTTGCATAATGACCTTAGACCTCACTCAATAAATAGCCCTCATAACTTTAAGGAAGTTGATCAAATTCAAACATCTGGCTACAGAATTTTCATTCACTACATGCCTAATTTATTTTTTGCTTTATCTCTTCTCTCTTTTTAAAAATTTTTAATGGAAGTATAAGTTACTAGAGTAAAATGCACAGATGAGTTTTGGAAAATGCATGTAGCCCACACTTCTAGAAAGATATACGATATTTCCATCATTCCAGAAAATTCCCTCATGCTCCTTGCCAGTCAACCCCCTCTTCTCCCTGAGGTAATTACTGTTTTGATTCCTATCACCACAGATTAGTTATGCCTTTTCTAGAACTATATAAAAATGAATGAATACAGTGTGCACTCTTTTGTGTCTAATGCCTCAGGTTTTGAGCATCTATAGACATCTACTTTTAGTTTCCTTATCTGTAAATCGAGGGGCTGCCCTGCGAGAATACTGTGCAAGTATTCGGAGGTGCCCTAGGTTTCCTGATGGGAGCAGAGGACCTCTGAGGTCACTTTGATTGGAGGGGACGTGAAGAAGAGGCTGGGCAGTGGGGCTTGCAGGACCCTTCTCAAATTCAAGCAGGACAGCTATACTTTTCTGTGCTTTACACATTGCAGTCTACTGTAAGATTTCATTTGGGAAAGGGGTGAATTATTCGTAAAACAAAACAAAAACAAAAGCAAAGAAAAATGAGAGAGAGAGAGAGAACCATAGGCCTCAAAGATGCCTAGTGATCCCTTTCCTTGAATGTTCTATAAATTACAAACAGTGTTTTCTGATATGAGAGCTGTGACCGGTCCCCTCCAGGGAGGGCTGGGAGACAGAGGCAGCCAGACTGGGGGCCCCGAGGGAGGGCCTGGGCACAGAGCGCTGTAACCCTAGTACTGGTTACAATCAGATAGCACCACTCCAACCCAGGCGCCTAGACAATAGGCCAGAGGCCATGGGCGAGGGGAGGCACAAAGACAGCATTCAAAGACCCAACTCCTGCAGCCAGTGAGCATTTCTATAGACTCCCCAGACCCTGGCCAAGCCTGAATGTCTCCTTATCGCCAGAAAGCCATTTTTTCATGGGTAGCTTTTAAACTGCTAAAAATAATAAACACAGAAAGGAAAGCGCTGACACAACCTTAAATGCAGAGGCAAACTGAATCTGTGTTGTTATAATAATGTAAACAAACTGGATTCCAAATTATAAGCCAATGATCCAAACAGGCTGCTTGATATTACCAAACACCCAGGGACCAAAAGGAGAGTTCAGAAGACTTGTCAGTAAAGAAAGTGGATCTTTACTGCACAGGTGCTTGTACCCTATCTGACTTGCTCTAACCAACGGGTTACCTAATTCTTATGCCTTTTTTATTTTAGCTCTCAAGGAAAAGACACATGGGATAGGACTGTTGGGTCTTCATTGAGCATAACAAGTGAAAAATGGGCTCCTTTCTCTCACTGTCTTAGTAACCTTCTTTCTCTGCATGAATTTGTAGCATTCCTTTTCTCCGTTATGATTTTTCAGCCCATTTAATGTTTTACATTTCTTCTGAACAAAGTTCAAAACTATGTTAAATAACAACAGCAGCAATGCCACAAATTAGAAGATAATTCCCATAATGCTTAAAAGTGACAATGAATAGCAAAGTGACAAGCCTGCAAATAAGTCAAGCCCAACATCTGACCTTCTTATTCATTAACTCATGTGTGGAACTTGGCACCCACGCAGGACGGCCAACCGGAGGGAAATTGCAGAGCTGGAAAAAAGGAAACACAAGAAGATAAATATAAGTTGTTTTTGTTTTAAAGTTCCCCAACATTTGATTAAACTGCAACTGCTCTTATTTCTATGTTTAAACAGGGTCTGGTTTCAGAGCTGTCTCTGATTTTGAATAAATGCAAATAGACTCAGATAAAATCTCATTCTAAAGGGGAGATGGTTTCAGAGAAAGGGACTTTAACACAAGGACTGTAATAACACATTATAGGCATGGGACAACTTTTGTGAATGCCAAAGACCTACTTTTCTGTAGAGTTTCAGGGACAAGACCCAAGAGCTTCGGATTTGCAGCCTGGAAAGATGACTACAAGGCCAATGTGGATCTCAAAACGTTTAGATATCTTGTGCTAAAGAGAGTCCAGATTCGTCTAAGAGGATGGTTCCCAGAATAGGTCTTAACATATAAAAGCCACAGTCGAGCCATATGAAACCAGTGGTGGAATGGCATGGTTTTCATCGGGGGATGCACTCGAGCATGAAGCTATGGAGCTGTCTGGATTGTGTTAAGTGCGATCATATCTGGAACGCTTCCCACAGGTACGAACCAGATGAGAGGTGCCCAAACAGACCATGGCATCTGCTCAATCAGCAGAGGATGTCTCCAAGTGTCTGTCTACACAGCAAGTGAAAAGCTGCTTGTCAACTAACTGTGGTCCCACAACTTTTGTTATTGCTGTTGTGGGAAACTTAGGTATTATAGAAGATTGGAGGTTGGTAGAACAAACATCTGGGTTCCCACTACCCTGAGTGGACCATTCTTAGCATTTTGTCATATCTGCTCTTTTTGTTAAAAAAAATTGAGCACAGCTATAATCACCTCAACAGCCCCATGCCAAGCCCAGACCATGAATTGGTTTACATCTTTCCAGACATAATGTTCATTTTACATTCACATACATAAATGTGCATCCAGGGCAATGAACGATGTTTGTGTGTTTTTAATTTACCTATATGATATTAATCTCTGCATATGTGTTACTCATTCTACCGTTTTGACCCAACCTCATATACGCAAGCTCTAACCACACCGATCTATAATAGCTCATTCCCTTTAACTGCCGCATTGAGTAATTATACACTCAGTCATTGGCTTTTCACCCAACACCCAATGTTTATGGCACCATAAAAGCACTTGTTATATCATTAAAGTGACTGCTGGTTCTGTGTGAGTGTGCATACGTGTGTCTGTGAAATTTTCTCTGCTGCTCCACTCTGAGCTTTGGAAGATGCTGCCTTGCCTTGTTTTGACAGTGGCTCTTCCACTCTACGACTCCATGCAGAGTGCATACTCCATATGTTGAAAGGCAAGACATATTTATTAAAATGGACTTGCTTATATTAATTTTCCTCCTTTTTTAAACATTAAGGAAGACTATGGCATTGCATCTGTCTCTTGTCTTCAAGATCTTTCTCCACTGTTTTTTTTTAATAAACCTTCAAATCCAATACCTTGAACTTCATCTCACTGTTGGCTAGACAATCAGAAACTCTGATAGTATGTGGCTGAAGACCAAGACACTTAAGAAGCATATTCTAAAAGCATTCTCAAAGACTAAATTAACAAAGCCAGGGAAAAGCTTGTGTTTATAGCTGTTGTTACGGCTTTATGGCAATTATGTACAAATATACACCATTACTCCTGACATTAATATCTAAAACCAAACAGTATCTTTTGTTAAAAAACAATACTGGAGTTTGTTATATTTTATCAGAGTATAATTCTGATTTAGACTTTGAAGAATAGATATAAATTTGCTGTGAAAACCTGAAATTTCTCATGTAATTAATAATAATAATAAGCATTTCTATCATAACATTTATTAAGTAC
>RJWJ010038581.1:0-14920 GCA_004363605.1 Indri indri
CCGTGTCTCGGGTCACACTTCACCATCTGGCTGTTGGGCTCAAAGCAGGAGCTGGTTATCTCAGCCACAGAGAGCTGTTCATGGTAGGCTTTCTCGGCAGAGATGATGGGTGCATAGGTGACCAGTGGGAAGTGGATGCGGGGGTAGGGCACCAGGTTGGTCTGGAACTCAGTGAGGTCCACGTTGAGGGCCCCATCAAAGCGGAGAGAAGCAGTGATTGAGGACACGATCTGGCTGATAAGGCGGTTGAGGTTGGTGTAGGTGGGGCGCTCGATGTCTAGGTTCCTGCGGCAGATGTCATAGATGGCTTCGTTATCCACCATGAAAGCACAGTCCGAATGTTCCAGGGTGGTGTGGGTGGTCAGGATGGAGTTGTAGGGCTCCACCACTGCAGTGGAGACCTGGGGAGCCGGGTAGATAGCAAACTCGAGCTTGGACTTCTTGCCATAATCCAGAGAGAGGCGTTCCATCAGCAGAGAAGTGAAGCCAGAGCCAGTGCCCCCACCAAAACTGTGGAAAATCAGGAAGCCCTGCAAGCCGGAGCAAGCATCTGTCTGGGGAGGGAAGGACAGGAGAAGAAACCGTGAGGACAGACGAGTTTCTGGGAACAACCCCAAGTGGGCAAAGCCAGGCAACCCGCGCTGTCTGCCCTACCCTGCCCCTCAACACTTTGTGGGGTGAAATCAAAACAGTCTTGAAGGAGTAAGGAACAAATGAAGGAGCTGTACTGATCTTGGGGGCGTGGCAAGAACACGGGCTGGCAGACTGCTCTTGCGCGTGCCTCCAGGTACAGGAAGGTTTCTGCCCCGTAGCCTGGCTGACGAGGAACGAGAGCTTCAGAGCCACAGGGTTAGTGACTTTGCCCTTTGAGAGCCCCAACTCCCAGCCCACTTCCCTTGCCCTTGTCATTCGACTTTGTGGGAACTGCTACGTACACATCTCAACCCAGCCTTGGAAGGTGACTCGGGGTACGAATTTCAGAAATGTAAACGGAGCAGAGAACCTGAGTTTTAATATCAACTTTGCCATTTTCCAGTTGTAAAAACTTGAGCAAGTAATTGAACCTCTCCAAACTTATGTTCCTTCTTATTTAAAGTTGGGACATAAAAAATCTTCATCTTATAAAGGTTATTGTGGTAATTAAATGAGATAGCATAATGTGCTGAGCAAGGACCAGGCATGTAGCAAGCACTCAATGCTAGCTCTTGTTAGAACTGGGAGAATTCACAGAATTTTCCATCGGGTATGATTTAAACATTTGGGGACCACAGGTGGCTTTGAGACTGATGACTCCTACGAGCTCTCCTTTAGACAGAAAAAGTGAACATATACAAAAATTTGGCATCCTTAACTCCCAGGTAAGAACGTGGGATCAAGAACAACCTTTTCAATTGTACAGATAAGCAAGTGGGAGCTTAAATAGACAAAGCGACTCAACCTACCACTCAGAGCTTTGAAATTAAACCAACCTAGTTCAAACCCTAACTTGCCCCTTTCTAGCTGTGTGACCCAGGCTAAGGTATTGAACTACTTTGGCACTCGATTTCTTCATCTGTAAAATATAGGGAAAAGACCTCCTTTGTGTCAGTATTAAGGATTAAATGGGCCAGGCGCGGTGCCTCATGCCTATAATCCTAGCACTCCGGGAGGCCAAGGCGGGAGGATCACTCAAGGTCTGGAGTTCGAGACCAGCCTCAGCAAGAGGGAGACCCCGTCTCTACTAAAAACAGAAAGAAATTAGCTGGACAACTAAAAATATATAGAAAAAATTAGCTGGGCATGGTGGCGCATGCCTGCAGTCCCAGCTACTCGGGAGGCTGAGGCGGAAGGATCGCTTAACCCCAGGTGTTTGAGGTAGCTGTGAGCTAGGCTGACGCCACAGCACTCTAGCCTGGGCAACAGAGTGAGACTCTGTCTCAAAAAAAGGAAAAAAAAAGGATTAAATGAAGGAATGCGTTCAACATTTCTAATGGCATTTGTAAGCGCTCAAATGGATCAACAGTCTCTCCCTCTCCTCTTCCAAGTTAAATGCTTTGGTAACCTATGCTTCCAAGCAAAGACCTGCCTTATACCTGGAATCTTCCCCAGATACTGCCATAGGGTAACAATAAGTATGAAAAGAGCATCAGCTTGTAGCATAGTCCATGATGCCGGGGTAGAGAATGGGCATCATCCCTGCAAAGTCGTCTTACAGAACGTAAGTGGAAATTCCCAAACCTTTGGAGCTGTGTCCTGTAGTCAGAGGTCATGTACCTCTACCCACCCTGATTAAAGAGGTGTGAGGCCACGCCTGTCCACTCTGCCAGACTCACCAACCCCTGCTCTTGGCTCCACCTACCAGCTTCCGTATGCGGTCCAGCACCAGGTCGATGCTCTCCTTGCCCACTGTGTAGTGGCCCCGGGCATAGTTGTTAGCTGCATCCTCCTTTCCTGTGATCAGCTGCTCTGGATGGAAGAGCTGGCGGTAGGTTCCTGCCCGAACCTCATCTGCCAAGAGAGGGAGGCCATTAGGTCTTACCACGTGGTCCCCAGGGGGAAGCCTCCCTCCCCATTACATTACCACGTGACACTCCTCTGGTTTCCTCTACCTATTAATATAAAACCCTGCTGAGGTGAAACCAGACAGCCCTATAATAAATCTGCAAAAGGCTAAGAGAATTCATTCCTGGGTAATGCAGTTACTGACAGAGCCAGGGCCTGTGGCTCAGGCAGGCAATTGCTGTGCTGGCTGGAACTCGAAAACCCTAAAGTTTGCAAAGCTCGCCAGACACCAAAGTTGATTGCCACTCCTTCCTTCCACCTTGCTCCCTGAAGGCTAACCTTTGTTTTTTTCTTTCATGCTGCAAGGTTATCCTTAATGCCAATAATTTAACTTAATTTGCATCAGAATGTTCTAGGGACATGGAAAGAGTCAAGGTGATCTGCCCAGATCCTAGGTCCTCCCAGGAAGTGTCTCACTCCCTCACCTCCACTTCAAGGTGGCAATGATAAACGTCAGGCTTTGGACATGTTTGGAATGACTTCGAAGCAAAGTTATCTTCCAGGTCCTAGAGGAGCAGGAGCCCCAGAGAGGCTTCCCAGGGGGCTCTGCTCACCTCCAAGGGTCCACACAAAGTGGACATAGAGCAGATCAAGGCGCACCAAGCCCAACTGTATCACCTCTTCTCCTCGGGGTTCCTCTACTCCCCTCCAGGGAGATCACCCACAAGTGCAGCGCGGCCTGGGAGGGTACCCTGCACTTTGCGATTGTACGAAGCACCTGGGTGTGGAAAGCCTGCTGTCTGTCGCCCCTGGAAATCAGTGTTCAGGCATTCTGGTCATTTGCCCAGACATCCCGGGGATTGTCCCCCTTGCATGACAGGCCAGCCTTGAACCTGAGGAAATCCTGGTGTCCAGCAGAAAACTGACCCAAGGGTCAGACCCAGGGGAAGTGGCACTCTTGGGAGTGGGGAGAGGGGGAGGAAAAGGGGGTCGAGCATTAAGGAACCTGCCCTGACACAAGTCAGAATTCCTCTCTTCTCCTAGACCCAAAAGAGCTTCCTTCTAGAACTCCAGCGCCCCTGCTGTGGAGAATGTGCCTGCTGTCACACGGCTTCGTGCGGAAAGTACCGCAAGGCCATGCCAGACGGTGAGGCCAGACTGCAATTATTATAGAATCAGAAACCGACACTTTGGGGAAATGACTGTTTAGGAGCTTCTAATAATTTCTAAAATTATTTGGGGTTTTCACACTTAGTATTTAGTAACAATAATTTCAGTCTGTTTCAGCAGGTTTACAGGGTTCAAGGAGAGGACATTTTGTTCAGCATAGATTCTTGATTGGACGGTGAGGACCCCCTGCTGCCTCAGCCATCAGGAGCCAAGGCCTCTGCAGTGTCGCGTTGTTTTCCGTGGGGAGGGTCTGGGCCCGCACTCACCTACTACAGTGGGCTCCAGGTCTATCATGACGGCCCGGGGCACGTGCTTGCCGTTGCCAGTCTCGCTGAAGAAGGTGGTAAAGGAGTCGTCATCATTGATCTTGCTGGCTTGGGTGCCAAAGGTGCCATCTGCCTGGATGCCGTGCTCCAGGCAGAAGAGCTCCCAGCAGGCGTTGCCGATCTGAACGCCCGCCTGGCCCACGTGGACGGATATGCATTCCCGCTGCGGGGAGAGGGCAGCACCCCGGTCAGAGCATCTCAGGGCCCCAGCCGTGCCTTCCCCTGTATCCCTCCCATCTGTGGCTTGTCTCTCACTGGCATTCACCTTGCAAGGCATACATCCCTCCAGCCATGCCACCCTCATCACCAGGTAGGCTCCGAGGTGGCAGGTGCCTAGGCACCATCGCAGCAGGACCAGGACTTGGCTCCAAAGAAGACACAGTTGTTTTGCAGTTTGCTTTAAAGATTGCTTTTCAGGGTTAATTCTTTGTACCAGAAAAAGAAAAAAGAGGGCATCTGCAGAGATGAAGCAAGGGGCTAATGCCAAACCGTAAGACTCCTGTTCTGGTGAAGAGGCCCAAGGAAGAACCAGTGACAATGGCGGAACGATCCCTCAATTTACCACCACACACAGGGGCAGCATTCACATTCATTCCCAAACCCCGACTCTCCGAGACATCACACACATGCACACAGATATCCCAGAGCCGACGAACACCCAGGAAAGGAATGTGCTTTGGAAGTACACATCATGGGTGCCCCTAGTGTCACAGCTACAAAGGTAGACACGAGAAAGGATTGGTACATCATCAAGGGAGGATTGGGAGGGTATAAAGGAGGCCCTTCTGAATGCCGAGGAATTGTAGCTGCCTTAACCTGTCCTCTTCCCTATGACAGGCCGAGTGTTAAATAAAGCTAAGCCTTGGAGCGTCCTTACCTCTGTAGTACTCTGATGCGAAGCCACAATTACCTGATTCATCCTCGTGCTGACAGCTCCAGATGGGGAGTTGTGTGTAAGTGTCTATAAGTGCACGTGTGTGTGTGCATAGAAACCCACCAAGAAGTTTTGCTGGGAAGATGGACCCCATCACCCTTACCCCACCCCCAGCCTGTGCGAGGCAGGAGCCCCATGAGGTGGCTCTGTGCCTGTGGGGCCCGCCAGAGCCCAGCAGGGGAAGCATGCGCCTGGTCTGTGGGCTTCTATTCTTATCTATGACCTGACTTGGCATTTTCCAGCTCTGGGTAACCCAAGCCAGAAGCAGAACCTGCCGAGAGCATGGCTGGGCACGGAAGCAAGTCGAGTCCACGTCAAAGTGCAGGGCTCCTGGGAACGGGGAGGAGTCCCCGGGCACGGAGAGCAGGGCAGCTGCCCTCAGCAGCCCCTCGAGGGGTCAGAAGCATCAGGACCTGTTGCTAACCTAGTTCAGTTTTGCAGCTGAGCCCTACTGTACACCTGTCTCTGTGCTGGAGCTGAGGGTGGCCTTTTTCTCCACTGGGAAGAAGTGCACGTAGGAAGTTCGAGATCCTCTCTCCTTTATTGTGGGGTCTATTTTCTGCCTCCATCTTAGGACTCAATTCAAGCCTAAGAAAAGCAGCGTCCTATATCCAGGAGCCCCCCCGCAACCAGCGTGTTATCCACTCAGACCCCATCTGCACGTGCGGCTGCACCAATCAAGAGAAAGGAAGGTCTCTGAATACCATTCCCCACTAACAGGAACCAGGGCTCCTTGGAAAATGGAAGTTTCCAGGTCTGGGCGGGGGTGGGGAATGTACAAGATGAGCCTGGAACATCTCACAGTGCCTGAAGGCACAGAAGCTCACAAAGACCAGGATGATGTCTAAGCCAACTTGAGGAGGCTCCCGCTGCCAAAGATGAGACAATCTGAGCATCAGAAAGAATGACGACAGTAACGATTGAAACAGGATGTATATATAAAAATCCATAAGTCCTAAAAGAAAACCCCCAGAGAAAAACCCATTTGTCCCCATCCGAAAGGCCCTGTTAATTAGGGAAACCTGTTTTATTTAACAGAAGAACAGCTGCTGATTCAATGTAGATGTAGATTATGAAATATTGCCGTATTACAGTTTCTAATCATGTAACCGATTTGGAGGAGGACGCCGACACCATCAGATGAAGGGGTGACGGGGAGCTGGATATTCAGAGCCGAGGAATCACTGTGACAGCCGCAGGGGAAACTATCTGACACTGTGATCAACCTGAACGTCACTAATAGTGAGACGACCTGACATGGAAGACCTCCTGAGGTGATGCAATGTGACACACACACACTCCACCACCCAGGAGGAACTCTTGTCAAAAATACTCGGCCTTAATCTATTAAACCCTTTAGATTTAGCTTCTACGTCGCAGAAAACACAGGGATCAGAGGGATAAGATAAGTGATATCAGAGAAACAAAATAAATCCAGAAGGTGGGACACTCTACAGGGCAACTGGTCCAGTCTGTCTAATTCATGAACCATAAAGGTGGTGAGAGGGACTGTTCCATGACGAAAGAAACCTGGGACACATAGCGGCCACGTGTGTTATGTGGACTTTGACAGAATTCCGGTTTGAACAAATCCAGATATTTGGGAGACAAATAGAGGAAGAGATTTTGTTAAGCATGATTATAAAAATGTGGTTAAGTATGAAAATGTCTTTTTTTTAGGGGTAAAATGTCATGATGTCTGTACTTTAAGATACTTTCACAAGCACACAAAGTAAATATGGGGCAAAATTCTTACTATAATATTAAACCTGGGTGATAGATATATGGGTAGCATTATACCACTCTACTTGGCGGAAGGTTTGAAATTTATCTTAATTTTTTTCATAAAAAGCAAAACATCACAATAACAAAGCAGAGCTGGAGCAGGGACCCCACGCAGCGTAATTGTCTTCTCCCGAGGGCCCGGTGCGCGCAGTCACTTACTCAACTATCATTTACTAAGCGCTTAGTTTGTGAGGGCGAATAAGGATTTTAAAGTTACATGAAGAAATCACAGTGAAATTAAAAGTTACATGAGGCCTCGTGGAGCTCTGAGGTGTGTGCACACCCGCAGCATCGGCTGGACCTTCTGCACCTGCCTCTGGAGGGAACTAGCGCAGTCCAAAGCTCCTCCGTGGAGCTCCCCTGGCTCAGGCCCTGCGCTGGCCTTCTCCAGCCACTCTGCCTGGTCACCGTGCCCGTCCTCCCACCTGGAAGGCCCACCCAGACAAGCCCAGAGCACCCAGGGCCCCCAGGAAAGGCCATCCATCTACCATATCACAGCCAGGGATGTTCTAATATGTTGGCTCCGAATATTCAGGATCCTAGAGCTGGACTGGCCACATGATCACCTCATAGGATTCCCTCTCCATTATTTTACAGATGAAAAAGCTGAGGCTCAGAGAGGTAAAGGGACAAATTCAAGATTGCACAGCTCTGCAGCAAAAGAGCCTGCACCAGAATCCAGGGCTTCTGACCCTGGCCTGGGCTCTTTCCTTCACACCACACAACCTCCTGCTTCGCTTGCTCCTGCACTTCTAAGGCCCTGGGTGTGCCCACATCTACATCAGCGCGAGACCAAGCTTGTACGGCAAAACTCCAAACAGGTAAGAGCTCCAGTGCAGAGACACTGCGAATGGCTCATGGGGGTAGCCTCTTTGAAAATGGGTCATCCTTCCCTGATAGAACCAGGCGTCTGCTTCTCAGGGCCAATGTGTGCAGCTGGGGGCGGGGCTGGGGGGTTGGGGCAAAGGGTAAACTGACCCAGCAGAGGACATTTAAGTCCTGCGTTTGTTCCAAACTCATATTTCAGATTCCCCTCCTAGCTAACCAGAGCTCATGCTTTCTCTCTCACACTACTCTTCTCTCTCAGTTCTATTTCGAATCTGGGCTTGCGGAGCTCAGACAAGTTCTGTTCTCCTGGGTCCCTGTGAGGTGTGAGGGGTCCCCTGTGTGCTGCTGAAGCCTCACTGCCCAACTATCTAGGGGGTGAGGATGAGGGAGATGGGGAGACCCGGGAGTTCCTCTCCTCAAGATCAGTATGACACCCCTTACACAGACCTCATGCTAACTACCAAGGTTGCCTACTCTGTTTATTCCTACGACAAAGATTTTGGGGGTTATTATGTGCAAGAAGGCATTGAGAGGTACTGGGCTAACTGCTACGCAATCCTTCGGCTCTCAAGTTAGACGTCACTTCCTACAGGAAACCTGCAGAACCCCAAGCCAGCGGAGGGCCCCTACCATTTGCTGCCATAATCCCCTTTACCCCAATCATCGCATTTATTGCACCGAATTAAAGTTACTCGCTCAGTTTTCTGATGTTCCTAGTAGAGGGCACAGGCTCTGTGAGGGAAAGGAACCTTTGATTCTTCACTGAACACTCAGCACCAAGCCCAGTGCTCGAATGTGGCAGGCGCTCAGTATATACAGGAATGATTAGAACGAGAACCCTCCCCGAGGGGCTCGCAGTCCACTCAGCAAGGACAGGGCCAGTGCCTAAGAAGAGTAGGATCGAATACAATGGGAGTTCAAAGGAGAAAAAGACAACATCTAGGTTGGCTTCCTGAAGGAGGAATACTCGGAGAGACCCTGAAGAATGTAGGCATGCCAAGACGACCTGGGGGCATTTTAGGTGGACGTGGGCGCTGTGTGAACAAGAAGCAGGAAAATTTAGGGCAGGTCCCACAAACTGCCGGGTTTGTCTGAAGTGGAGGCTCACAAAGGGCGGGCAGATGAGACCTCCAGGCCACCTGTGGCCATCCTCCCTGGGAAGGAGAGCCTATGTTTTGCAGAACATCAAAAAAGAAAATTCTAGAACTTTGCAGGGCTTTTATAATTCCACTGCAAGAAACCCTTTCTTAAGTCAATCTTATATGCTTTCTATTTTAATATTAGTCATTTCCTTTTGCTTTGTTCTCAGAGGACCAGGGTAAGCTAATCACTACCCTCAGTAGAAAGGAGGCTTTGAAGCTTTAAACATCATTTCAGGGCAGGCACAGTGATTCACATCTGTAATTCCAGAACTTTGGGAGGCTGAGGCAGGAGGATCACTTGAGGCCAGGAGTTCAAGACCAGCCAGGGCAACATAGCAATACCCCATCTCTACAACATTAAAAATTAAAATATCAGCCAGGCGTGATGGCACAAGCCTATAATCCCAGCTATTCAGGAGGATGAGGTAGGAAGGTCACTTGAGCCCAGGAGTTCAAGGCTGCAGCGTGCTCTGATTGTGCCACTGCACTCAAGCCTGGGTGACAGAGCAAGACCCTGTCTCTATTAAAAAAAATTATTTTGAAAAAAAAATTATTTTGAAGTCTCACAAGACAGTAAAACTGGCATATTCCTAAGAAAGGAGGTGGCGCAGGCCACAGTGTACGCTGCGTGAAAGTCTGAGACCAGTGCACACTCCCTTGCTCCCTGTGTACTCAAATGCCACACGTTGCTTTCAGGAAGCATATTATTACACCAGATTATTTCTAGCTGTCAGGCTGAAGTAATACATCACATGTATTTTAGAACCTAGGCCAGCGATGGCAAGTGAAAGCAGATCCAGCGTTACAGAGGGGTAATTAAAGGAATAACAAATGTGATTCACGGAAGGCTGCCCGCGTTATCTCACATCAGCTCTGCTCTGAACCCTTCCATAGGAGAGCATACACGTTCGGAATCGCTCAAAGAGGGAGCAAGCCAGAACAGTAAAAATAAACCGTCGACCTACATTAACATTAGCAAGTCAAGGTCACCCAGGAGAGGGCCCCGTGACAGGCGCTGCAGTTAGGACAACTATGGGGTTCACACAGGACCGGCTTTGGGAATGTTGGGGAGTCCGGTAAGGAGGCTCCCGGCATAAGAGACACTATGATGTCAAAAGGCCTCGGGCTACGGCGGACCCTGGGGGCGGGTGCTGGAGAGAGCTGAGTTTTCTCCGATGCACACAGGGCCTGCTCCGTTTCCTGTTCTCTCCCACAGCTTATTATCTGGGAGAAATTCTAACAGGAAGACACTGACAGGGGACACGCCAACCGCAAAGGCCACAGATAGTGCGCTCAGTCCCTCGGAAGGGAAAAGGAGCAGGCCGTCCGCATCCCCCGCCCCCGTGCGCCACATCCTCCCACCCAACCGTCCTCGCTGGCCTTGCGTTCACCAGCTATCTCCTCCTCAAAAATTATTTTTAACTTTTCGTCTTCCTCTGAGGGCCACTCAGGAGCCCCTCAGAAAGGACACTCAACAACAGCGTTAACCCCGGTCCCACCGCCCAGCTCTGCACAGGCCTGACCCGAGCTTAGAGGTTCCCACTGGAACTCACCGGTCCCTTCTCTTTTTTTTTTCAGAGGCGGGGTCTTGCTCTTGCTCAGGCTGGTCTCGCCCTGAGCTCAAGGGGTCCTCCCCGGCACAGACCACCGACTGGAATCCTTGAACTCCCCCTTTTCTTCCCACTCCGGCCCGCAGGCTGCCCATCTGGGGAGCCCTCAGAATCTCGCCCGCTTCTCCACCGGGGCCCCCCTTGCCCGGCCTCCCTCACCTGGGGCGCAAATCCCCCTCAGGTCCCTTTAAGGGGCGACTCGCCCCTGGTCTCTACTTTCCCATGCTGGCACCAGGCGTTCCCCGCCAGAGGGTGCGGACCTCTCGACCCTGAGCTGACACCCCCGCGCCCTGCCCCCGGAGACTTCGAGCTCTGCGGAACCCGAACGGTGGATCTGCTCGGCCCCCGCGTAGACGCGCTCTCGGCTGGGCGCCCGCCGCCGCCCCCGCCCCGGCCCCGGGAAGCCTCACCATCGCGGCCGCTCTCCTCGCCCGCTCGCCTCGCAACCGGGCCTGCCCACCCCAACTGCTCCAGATACAGCCGCCTCCGCTGTTGTGACACGCTGGGAGGGAGGGGGCCGGGGACAGACATGCTGGGCCAGCAGCTGCCCTGCAGCATCACAGTGCCGGGGAGGGGAGGGACCCGGCAGGTCACAATGGCTCGTCCCCGCCCACCAGCGGCTCCGGTCTTGGGCGCGCGTCTTCCCGGTGCCCCCTGCGGCTGGGGCGCACGCGGCGGGCACTGCGCCGTGGGGCTCCTCAGCGCCGGCCGGGGAGGCGACGCTGTCGCCGGAGCGCGCGTGCTCGCGTTCTCAGCATACACCCTGTGAGATCAGCCGTCACAACTCCATCTGCCCGGGAAAGCGACATAAAAATGCTGAGACAAATTGCTCACGCCTCCGCAAACTTTCGCTCCCCGCCGCCATCACTAGTTGGCCCGGCGGGAAAGGCGCCTGGTGGGGCTCGGCTGACTGCAGCCGCCCTCAACCCGGGAGACGGCCGAGCGGCCCGGGCTCGCGGGGCTGCCTGGCGCGGGAGCGGGCTCGGCGCGTGCGTGGGGGGCTGTCAGCCTCCGCCCGGAAGCCGGGTCCTCCCACGAGGCCCACCGGGCCGCCGGGAGGCGAGTGCGACGGCGTGCGCACAGCTCCTGGCACACAGCGGGCGCTCCGTGCTTCGTCTGTGCGCGTTTTTACTACTCTCAGCGCACCTCCCCCTCCCCCAGTGTTTTCAAACCTGTCCCCTTGATCCCTTCCTACTTTTAAGTCCCAACATCAGGGTTCCCGCGGCCTCTTGCCCAGCAGTAGCGCCGCCTCTCTGCGGCCACACAACATGGAAAGGCAGGGAATTGCCCTGCCCACCCGCTAGTTGGGGGGCGGGGGAGGACGAGCCCGGCCTTGGTTAAGAGGCCCTCTTTACACATTTTGTCACTTTCATCAACCCTTCCTCCACTCCACGCCCCTCGCCCCATTGCGGGGTGGGCTGCATGGTGGTTTTTCCTCGGTCTCACTACAGAACTCCACACCTGGGGCTATTTCACGTTGACGGTGCAACCCCTGCTTGTCTTTCTCTGCCACCTTCCTCAGGCACCTGACCTCCAGGCACCAAGTCACCGCAGGCAAGGCCATAGTTTCTCCTCCAGACACTGCTACCTAGAGTAGTGCTGCTGTGACCACACGCCATGACTCTGAAGGTTCCAAGCACAGTTAGAGGTTTACTTTCCCTTTCACTCCTAAGAGGTGCCTATCTCTGGCCAGGAGAGAATGAGAACAGGTTTTCCTTATCTGTGCAGCAATTTGTTCTGCTGGTCACCCATTCATATATTTTCCTATTTATATTAAGAGTTTGTAGAGGATAGGACATGTGTCTTAATCATCTTTGCATCTGAGAGAGAACCAAACACAATGCTTTACCCATTGATGCATACAGTACTTAGTAAATTATCATTTGAATTTTTGTCTATCTTATAATGCAAAATCCTGAATATTAAGAATCATGATTAAGCTGTGCCAAGCACATGGCAAATGCTCAATAAAGGATGATTATTATTATTAACTCTATATTTCTCTTCCAATCTCATAGCATATTCCATTACTTCTTCCATGGTATTTATTTATCACTTTCTACTTTGGATTGCAGATGCGTGTGTGTGTGTGTGTGTGTGTGTGTGTGCGCACTTAAACACTCCTACAAAACTGCAACCCTATTCATCTTAGTGTCCTTCTCGCCAAAAGTAGCTAGTTGAGTGCATCAGATATGCTCAGTAAACATTGCTGAATAAATATCATGAACAGGTTGTTACAGTCACCTGGTAAAGATGACGATGATGCTAGCTAGCACTGATGGTGGCACTGAATTGCCTGTCATTATGATGATGTTCTTGAATCTCCTCGTCTTTCCCCTTTATGGAGTTTGGGGCTGGACGGAGCTATGACTACACCATAAATGCCGAATATGGCATCTTTTGGTTCCAGGGAGATGGAAAGAAGGTTGGCTATTATGGACTGAATTGTGTCTCCCACCCAAATTTATGTGTTAAAGCCCTAACCCCCAATGTAACTATATTTGGAGATAGAGCCTTTAAGGAAGTGATTAAGATTAAATGAGGTCATAAGAGTGTAGCCCTAACCCAGTAAAACTGGTGTTCTTCTAAGAAGAGGAAGAGACACCAGGAATGTGCAGGCACAGAGAAAAGGCCCTGTGAGGACACAGTGGGAAGGCGGCCATCTGCATGCCCAGGAGAGAGGCCTCAGGAGAAACCAGCCCTGCCAACACTTTGACCCTGGACTTCCAGCCTCCAGAGCTGTGAGAAAATCAGTTTCCATTGTTTAAGCCCCCAGTCTGTGGTATTTTGTTATGGCAGCCCCAGCAGACTGAGACAGTGGTCTTAGAGTCTTTGGAGTAAAAAATATCTACTTCTTTTTGGTTTTTGAGTCCTGTCTCTTAAAGTTATTTGACTTGTGGCATCCCAGATGTATTACCGATTCTTCTCCCATCCCACCCCTCTGCTTTCCTCCCTGAATAGAAGTTTGGAAAGGAGAAGGGACAAGATTTTTTAGTCCCTGTGATGTTTAATTTTATGTGTCGACTAGACGGGGCCACAGTGTGCACAGACATCGGTCAAACATGACTGTCGGTGTGTCTGTGGGTGTTTCTGGATGAGACTGACATTTGAATCAGGAGCCCAAGTCAGGCAGATTGCCCGCCCTGATGCAGACAGGCTTCATCCAGTTAGCTGAAGAACAGAAGAGAACAAAAAGGCTGAGTAAGAGGGGACTTCTGCCTGCCTGCCTGACTGAGCAAGAGCCCTGGTCTTCTACCCTGAGACTCAAACTCACGCCATTGGCTCTGCTGATTCTCAGGCCTTCAGACCCGGCTGGAACTGCCCCATCAGCTCTCCTGGGTCTCCAGCACGCCAACCGCAGATCTTGGGGCTTTGCAGATGGAGAAACCGAAGTCAAACCCAGGCTGTTGATGAGTCAAACCCACCCATACTGTGTGACGTAGGCTGTTAAAGAAATTACCCACCTCTGCCACATTCCAGTTAGTATGTGTGAGTGTATTTCTTCTGGTATTAATTTCTGTGCTGTGAGGTGATATTATCAAATATAACAATTACAGTTATGGCCTAAAAAGTTGAGCCACACTCATTTGAGTATAGCCCAGGGAAAGAGTTAGGCTTCACGATATTTACATATTCATTATTTATGCAGTATTTCCTGACACTGAGCACTTTTTATATGCCAAACACTGTGCTAATGGCTCTTTTACTCCTCACGACAAACCTCTGAAATTAAATTTGTATTATCCCCATTTTACAGATGAACAGTCCGAGAGGTGGAAATGTTACCTCTTATTCCCTATCACGTAACTGGTGACAGGTGGAGCTGGGCCGCACTCAGGAAGTCTGAGCTCAGCTGCATGGAAAGAGCAAACCCATATAAAGAGGGCTGATCCTTGTTCTCTTAGCTTAGACTTGAGAGTCCAAATGTCTAGGACGGTGCTCCAGGGTAGTGGGTGTTAAAGATGGAGTTCACCATGTACAGGGAGCCCAGAGGAAGACGTGCAAAGAGCTGTTCATCTCCAGCCACCCACACAGCTGGGGTGAGCCGGTGAATTCCAGAGAGCAAACAATATCTTAGGATCAGATTATCTAGATTCAGGTACCTGTCATACGTATTTAACTTTGGTTCTCCCCGGCACCTTACATACCTTCACATTTAGTATGTGTGAGCGCATTCCAACTGTGTCTCAGATGCTGCAGGGCAGTAAGGGATGAGGAGGATGAACATTTTGGCCATGGTATCATACTGACAAAGTGCTTCCCCTTTGAGGTCCACATGGTTGCAGCACCATAATCAAGAGACCACCAAAGGCTGGGCACGGTGGCTCACGCCTGTAATCCTAGCACTCTGGGAGGCCGAGGCGGGCAGATCGTTCTGAGCTCAGGAGTTCAAGACCAGCCTGAGCAAGAGCGAGACCCCGTCTCTACCAAAAAATAGAAAGAAATTAATTGGACAGCTAAAAATATATATAGAAAAAATTAGCCGGGCATGGTGGTGCATGCCTGTAGCCCCAGCTACTCGGGAGGCTGAGACAGTAGGATTGCTCGAGCCCAGGAGTTTGAGGTTGCTGTGAGCTAGGCTGACGCCACGGCACTCGCCCCAGGCAAGAGAGTAAGACTCTGTCTCAAAAAAAAAAAAAAAAA
>RJWJ010038582.1:0-14918 GCA_004363605.1 Indri indri
GCAAGCTGGCGAGAAGGTTCCTGATGAATATGCAGTAGAGAAAGCCGGTTAGTCTTCCTGCTTAGCTTCAGTCGGGTCCGGCTATAGCTTCTGGTGCTGGCAGGCTCTGCGCTCAGTACAGCTTTCCCCTCCAAGTCCTCTCCCTCTGGCTGCATATTTCATTTCCCCCCCTTTCCGGCACACTTCACTTCTTCACCTCCCACTCATCCTTTTCAGTATGTTCTTATGTTCTTGGCAACACTTGCCAAGGTCAAGAGTGGCCTCCTACTCACCAAGACTCACGTTCGCCAGGATTGTCCTCATCTATTTGACCTCTCTAAATGTTTGAAGCTGTTGGCCACTTCTTCCTTCTGGAAACTCTTTCCTTGTCTTCTGGGAGTCCTTTCTCCTCCTTTTCAGATCTTTTCTTCTTCATCTTCCTCCCCCGTCCTGAAAAGGTTGACAAGTTCCCATTTCTCTGTCTTAGTCCTTTTTGTATTCTTTTGCTCCCTCGGGGAGTGGCAGATGCTGTTGGTTTCCCATTGATACTCATTCTCTCTTTTTTTGTTGTTCAGGGAAGGTGACGCCTTCTCTGTGACAGGGGATGAATCGTGATTGATCCAAGCAATCATGGTATATCATTTATCTTTGCCTATGATTTGTTTAAGGGTGGACATGGGACATACTCCTGGCCAGTCGGGCATGACTTGAATTTAGGGTGGGGGGGATTTCAGGGAACAAATGTGTGGGGGAGAAGCTGCCCTTTATGCCTTTAAACAAGATTTGAGGCTCTGGTGCCTGAAGCAGCAGCATCCATCTGTGAGCCTGGGGAGAAGTCCAACAGAATCAATCACAGCCAGGCTGCCCTGGAGCTTTGATGCGGTTAAGCCAATGAATGAATCAGTGCTGGACTGAACCTGCTATTGCCATTTTTAAGCTACTGTGAGTTAGGTTTTCTGCTACCTGCAGCTGAAAGCATTCCTGATGGATACATGGGGAGATACTAACATCTACCATGATTTCAACTACCAGTTCTGCAACGTTGCCTTCCAAGAGTGTGTGTTTAATTCGGGCCTCTTACATGCAACATCACAGACATCTTTACCTGGGTATCACTCAGACCTAAGGTCTAAAACAAAACCCCGCCTGGATATCTTCTTATTCTTGGACCCAGTCAATTGGCTTTCTGTCATCCTGTGGAATTTTGTTCATACCTTTGCTAGAACACTTGTCCCATGGGCTGGTTTGTTTAACTGTCTGTCTTCCCCACTAGGATTTAAACCTCCAGAGGGTTGGAACCTTATTCATCTTTAAATCCCTAGTATCAAGTAGGAGCTCGTTAAATTCTTGTCGAATGAATTAATTGGCAAATGTTCAGAATGCTCAGATGTGTTCAGCTACAAGTAGTGTAATATTACTTGTACTAAAGTACAAGTATTACTAAGTTACTAAAGACTAGTAACTTAAATTATAAAGGCATTTAATTCTCTCACAAAACATGAAATCTGGAGGTAGGTGGTCCCAGGATTAGTTAAGCAGATCAGCAAGGTCAGGGTACTGAGTCAGAATCTCTGAGATACTCTTGGCTCAGAATCTCTAAGAATCTCTGAGATTCTTCATGGTGGCAAGGTAGCTGCCACAGCTCCAACATTGTATCTTCACACAACAGTCTTTCAAAGAGGAAACAAGGATGGGGGTTCTTGGTGGCAGCAAAAGGGCTTGCACTTCACATACGTCTCTCTTTTAGGGGAGGCAAATCCTTCCAGAAACACTTCTTGGTATTGTTAGCTAGAACTGGGTTGTATCCCCTTGGATCAATTTCTGGCAAAGGGAATGGCGATTACCAAGATTGGCTTAGAGCAACCTTGAGTCCTCCCTGGTGCTGGGCACGTTGCTCTCTGACAATAGCAGGGTTCTCAATCAAGGCAGAGAGAGTATCTACTGGTTAGGTGATCAGTGTTACTTGCCTCTGGTCTGCTCTGCCCTGGGTGCAAGTTCTTCTGGAACCCTCATTGCTTTCTCAGGCACTTCTGAGATACATGTAGCTCTGTGGTGAACCCACTTCTGTGCAGGAACAATTGTGAATGCTCCATGTTTAGTGACCCATAGCTGAGGTTGATTATGTATAGTCCCACAGCTCTGTGAACTTGCCCTCTAGCAGGGCTACTGCACATGAGAGCCAATGTCAAGGGGACCCAGATGGGGGCTTAAAATCCAGCCTCAACTCTGCTTGGCAAGACATGCACTATGGCATGCGGTGGGCTGTGTCTCTTTGGGGGTAGGAGCATCTTGTTCCAATTCTCACAAAGGCACCCTAGTGGCTGGGGCTGCCCTGCCTTCCAGAAAGGCTATACTGGCATAGTGAGTGCATCATGGACATGAGAACAGACATAGGATGGACATAGAATGTTCCTCTCTCTGTATACTCTCCATTACTGGGTATTATCACTTTAGGAAATTTTTAACAATCTTTTTTATCTGTTCCCTTGGCCCCAGGCTTTCTCTAAGCACTTGATATGTATCTACTCCCAGATTTACCTTCCCCCAAATCTCAAAGCAGTCACTTCCTTGCTTAAAATCTTCTGTGACTCTATTAGTTATACGTTAAACCCCCTTACTTGGCATCGTGGGCTCCTGGAGATCTGGCCCCACCCTATGCCCCCAGCCTTCTTTCTCACTGTGAATCTTTCACCTAAGCTAAATGTTTGCTTGTGCTGTTCTCTGCCCTCAAATTCCTTTCTTCTTTTCTGCTCATTCTGGGAGACGTGGCTCAGATCCCATCTCCTGCAGGAACATTCCTTGGCTGCTCTAGCCTACCCTCTTATCACCTCTGAATTCCTCCAGTTCAGTGGTTCTCAACTTTGGCTGCATGTTGGGATCACCCAGGGAGCTCTAGGGAAGATCATTGCCTAGGTCCAGGCATAGACATTCTGATTTAATTGATCTGGGTGCCGGCCTAAACTCTCAGATTTTTAAAGACTCTCTGGGTGATTCTAATGTGTGGCCAAATTGCAGAATTCATTTGGACTTTTTGCGTTGCATTTGGGAGAGCTCCCTGGGGGAGCTTTAAAAATCAGGTTCCTGGGCTGCATCTCCAGAGGTTCTGACATCTATTTATTTTTTAGAGCTCCCCAGGTGATCCCAATGTGCAGCTCGACTGAGGGCCACTGTGCTGTGCTCGTGTACTTCCCACGGTGCCAGGCACAGAGTAGGTGCTTGATCCTGTCTAATCGTTTATACATTCACTGATTAAGGGGAAATGAATGACATAAGCATATAAAAGATATCTGACAACTGTAATGAGCTGTACAAGTGTAAGAGTTATGGTTAAGAGGTTATCATTACTATGTAAGTTTCCAAGCTTGTCTTTGCAATTTCTGAGGTAGGGCTATGTTTTGTACCATGAGCGCTTAGGAAAGTTTGTTGAATGGGTATATAAAGGAGACACAATCTAGGAGAGTGTCCAGTGTCCTAGATTGTGGCAACGCATCAGAATTCTTGGTTTGGAGAATGGACCAGGGCCTTGAATATCTATTAAGGATTGTCTTTTCATCTTTTAAGTTCAGAGGAAAAACCAGTAAAAATACGTTCTCTCCTCCTCCTTCCTCCCCCTTTCTCCCCCCATACCAGTGTCTCCAGGTGCAAATGTTGATGTGTGGCCCCTGCCTGGGAATTCAAGGGATTCATCCTCCCTTTTTTCTTTAGAGTAGGTATTTTGCAAAGCAAGAGCAAGATTGGGGTGGGAGTGGGAGCAAGGAGGTGTTTTCCAGGGGGAATGGGAGGCGTTGGGGTTTGGCCGAGGAGAACGGAAAGTGGCACTGAAGCCAGACCCATGGATAAAGAGACTCAGTTATTCTTATATTTTCCTCCTCCCCCTGGTCAATATATGTTCATAGAAACAAGGTATGTTCAGTGTAGACAATGTGAAAAACAAAAAAACCTGTCGGAAACATACATACACATCTGACCTCCCATAATCCCACCATCCAGAGAGCACCATTGTTACTGGAATTTCTTTCAGTCTTATTTCCATGCCTAACAAAAATGGTATTACGTGGTGGCCTGATTGGTAATTTTCTTTTTTTTTTTTTTGATGATTTTTAATTTTCATTTAGCAATATAACATAAACATTTGCCTCTGTCACTAAACGTTCTTCTGTAGCAGTGGTAGACAAACTTTTTCTATAAAGTCCGGATAGTAAATATTTTAGGCTTTGTGGGCCATCTGAGCTGTTGCACATCTGCTGTTGCAGCATGAAAGCAGCCATAGACAACACGTAGACAAATGGCTGTGGCTGTGTTCCAATAAAACTTTATTTACAAAACCAGGAAGCAGGTCCATTTGGCTTGTGGGTATGGTTTGCTACTTCTGTTTTATAGCATTTTTATTACTTACTCTTCGAGATAGGATCTTGCTTTGTTGCCCAGGCTGGAGTGCAGTGGCATGATCACAGCTCATTATAACCTTGAACTCTGGGCTCAAGTGATCTATCCTCCCACCTCGGCCTCCTGAGTAGGTAGGATTACAGCCTCACACCACCACCTTGATAATTTTAAGATTTTATATAGAGCTGGGGTCTGGCTATGTTGTCCCAGCTGGTCTGGAACTCTTGGCCTTAAGTGATCCTCCCACCTCAGCCTCCCAAAGCGCTGGGGTTACAGGTGTGAACCACCCTGCCTGGCCTATGGTATTATTTTTTAAGAGTTTACTATGATCCTGTTGTATGTCTACTCTACAATTTTTATTCTCTTACCCTTGAACATTTAGGTCATTTCCATTTTTTGATATTACAAAGAATTGCTGCAAGTCATATCTGTGTATCTTTGATTTTTTTTTTTCTTTTTAATTTTTTGGAAACAGGTCTCACTCTGTCACCCAGGCTGGAGTGCAGTGGTGTGACCATAGCTCACTGCAGCCTGGAACCCCTGGGCTTAAGCAGAGTAGCTGGGAACACAGCCTCACACTGTCCCTCCTGGCTAATTTTTCTTATTTTTTTTTTTGAAATGGAGTTTTGCTATGTTGCCTGGGCTGCTCTGGAGCTCCTGGCCTCACTCGATTCTCCCACCTCAGCCTCCCAGAGTCATTGGGATTACAGATGTGAGCCACTGCACATGGAATCTTTCATTTATTTTTCCTTGGAATAAATTCCTAGAAGTGTAATTGGTGGATCATAGGATTTGCCTAATTTTTAGGGCTTGTGATTCAAATTGTCCACTTGAGCTCCAGGAAGTACAGAAGAGAGGGCTGCCTGCTTCTTACATCCTTGCCAACACTGGGCATTATAATTCCTTTTAATCTTTGTCAATTTGATATATTTTTAAAAAGACATTTTAATTTTGATCCTACGGTGTCTTCACTTAATGGTTTTTGTCACCATAAAACCAGTGTTTGCAGGTAAAGAGGCAGACATGCACAGTGGTTTTATGAGTCCTTTTGTCTCCAGGGTGTTGGTTTTTGCCATGCTGTGAAATCGCCCTAAAGACAGTTAGATGAGCAAATGACTGGATTCAGAGCAAACCCTACATGCCCAAGTTAATGGATGTGGGCTGCGACCTCTCATCCCTGCTCACAGAAGAGTATGCAGTGGAGAGTAAGGTAGGAAGATTGCTGTAAGTCTGAAGTTAAATACCTTCTTTCCCCCACTTCCAATAAAGGGAGAAATATTTAGGAATTTGTATAAAAACATCTTTGTGATTTTGCCCCAGCAAACAAACCTAACTCCTTTGTTTTCAGTCCAGGGGCTGGTGGTCCACTTCTGGGGTGGGGGTGGGGCTATCCTGTCACACAGGATGTGGTCCCTTTGTGTGCCTTCCAGACTGCTGGCTCTTCAGGAGTTTGATTTGGGAAAGGGGGAAAAAGGCGACTTAAGTTGCTGCCTTCAGTTCCTGGGATGAATGGCTACGTGATCATGCTGATGAACAATTTGCATCTAAGAGGCAGTTTGGGAGTTTGGTGAATAGCCCATGATTGCAGATAAACACCACCTGCCACACCATCCACCGCAACCCCCTCCTGCTTGGGAGTGAGAGGTCCTCCTTTTCCTTCTTTCTCCAATGCTTTTATGCTAATGCTTTGGAGCTGGAAGAGAAAACTGGATTTACAGGAAGTCTAGTTGTTTCCTCTGGGAAGAAGGAAGAGTTGTTTCCAATTGAGGCTCCAGCTGCATTTTGATAAATTGGAAAAATGGTGGCTTCAGAGGCTCTCCCCAGTCCCCAAAGGTCCCCATAGTGTGGTCTGTGGTCATCATGCTTGTTGAAATGCAGATTCCAGGGCTCTACACCAGACCCCTGGTAGGCTGGGAATCTGCATATTTTTGTTGATGTTAGTTCACGTCTACTCTTGTCTTCTGGTTTGTTGAAGCAGTTAAGTCAGACAACATTTGCCGCGACAATGTCTGTCAAAGTGGCTGGCCATAAAAAAACTCTAGCACCACATTCTCTGAAGGACATTGCGATAAAGGCGACTGATTTTGCCATTTGCGCCCACCTTATAGTATTTCAGGACACCCAGCTTAACTTTCTTTCTTTTATGCTTACTCTTCTTGGGAGTGGTGGAAGACTTCTTCCTTTTCTTAGCGGCACCACGGAGTCTCAAAACAAGATGAAGAGTGGCTTCCTTTTGTAAGCTGGTTTTAGCACTGAGCATGTCTGAGCTGGAGAAGGCTACAAGGTAGGGTGCAAAGGGAACAGGACTAAGCAGGCCTAAAATATTTTGGGTTTTTTTGTTTTGATTTTTGAGATGGGATCTTGCTATGTTGCCCAGACTGGTCTCAAACTCCTGGGCTCAAGTGATCCTCCTGCCTCAGCCTCCCGAGTAGCTGGGACTATAAGCACATGTGCCACTGCACCTGGCTCAAAAATTTTTATTCTAAGGTTAGCCAACTCTGTCAACTTGGGCAACTTTACCCAAAGTCTCTGACCTTCAGGTTTTTATTGGTAAATTAATGATAATACTCATTCTAAGCATTATGTAAAATTTATTAATATGAAGGAATGCACATAATAAACAGCACCAGGAAAATACACAAAATCACAGAAATGCAAATTCGGGCCATCTTGAAGTATCTTTTCACATGTATGGACAGATTATTTTAAAAAACGAGAGCTCCTAATGTGGGTGAAATTGTGGTGAAACTGGTGCCCTCACAGACAGCCAGGGCGCACTGTAAATTGGCACATCCCTCTTGGAAAGTGACATGGAGCTGCATGCCAAGAGCCATAAAGGTGCCCACACCCATTGACTCAATAATTACATTTCTGGGAATTATCTGAATAATTAAAACAGAAGCAGAATTATATGCATAAAGATTTGTATTGCAACATTACTTATGAAACAAACAAAAACCACCAACAAACATGGAAATTAGATAAACATTTAAATAAATACACTTGGGAGATTGTTTAAAATTGAAGTATACTTGTACAATGGAATGGCTATGCAAACAGTTAAAAGATTATTCATTATGAAGACCATGCAGCAATATAGAAAACATTTATAGGTACTAAGTGAAAATAGCAGAACCCCAGATGGTATACTTTAGAAAAGAATTGAGATGGGGTCTCGATATGTTGCCCAGGCTAGTCTTGAACTCCTGGGCTCAAATGATCCTCCTACTTCAGCCTCCCAAGTAGCTGGGACTATAGGCATGTACCATCATGCCCAGCTGTTATATTCTTTACTCATAATGGAAATTACTAATTCCTGCCCTTCCTACCATCCTGGCTTGTTAGGGGGATCAAATGAGGAACTAAGAAAACTGTTGTATCTTCTTAAAGGTTATTGGAGGTGAATCTTCCATGCATGACTCATCATCCTAGTTCAGTAAGACTAGACAACTCCCTCATTCAATGCCCAGCTGAGTCCTGGCCACAACCAGCACTTGTGGTGTAAGTATGTGCACAGTTCTCTGGGTCAACTGCTGTGGGAGGAGGAAAAGAAGACACATGGCTGTTAGCCAGCAAGGGCTTCACGAAATAGAGATGTAGACACCTTTTGGAGATGTCTGTTTATCCTAGTGGTTCTCAAGTGAGGCTGGTACTCTCCCCCAGGGGACATTCTGATTGTCACAATGATTGGGAGGATTACTACTACTGACATTTAGTAAATGAAGGATAGGATGGTCCCACACAGCAAATTCTCTAGCTCCAAATGTGCTTAGTGCCTTTGTTGAGAAACACTGATTTAGTCTATAGTCAGGGCTGAGATGTATGGGTGTGCAGGTTGCCTACTGCACAACTCTTAGGGCATTATTCACATGGTGGTTAAGTGTGTGGATTCTGAAACCAGACTGCCTGAGTTCAAATGCCAGCTGGATTCAAAAGCTATTACATATACTAGAAAAAACAAAAAAACAAAGCCAACAAAACCCTAAATGCCAGCTGGAAACCTGTGGACATACTGCTTATCTTCTGTATACCTCAGTTTTCTTATTTGGAAAATGGGAATAGTAACATAGTTTATAATGATAATATAAGAATAACCTTATAGGGTTGTTCTTAAGATTAATATATACAGAGCTTAGAACAGTGCTTGGCACATGGTAAATATTCAATGTTAGATGATGATTATTCTCTGAGATCTGACCTCTACATATACTGGGGTGGGGTCCCAGTTTCTACTCCCTGATCCAGACCACGTATACCTGGATTCCTGCTCTCCGTGAGTCTTAACTTTTCCTGGTTCCACCTGTAATCTTATTGTGAACTCCCTGTGTTGCACAAGCTTGCTTGAGTTGGTTTTTGTAATCTACAACCAAAAGTCTTAATAACAAAGACAGGGAGAAAAGACTTACCCGGAGTAAACAACAGTGGATAATACAAAAGGGCCTTCAATTAAGTATGAGATCGCTTGGCATAGAAAGACCGTAAATGCCATGGACAATACCTAATCATAACCAAATGAAATCAATTCAAACAAGTTGTTAAGCAAATGGAATACGGCTAGCTAGGGTCTCATTCTCTGTTCTAAGAAAACCGACAGGTCAAACCATCAGGATCAGTCCAGACATGTGTCTGGAAAGTTAAGGGAAAGAGAGAGACCCTCTCCCTCAAGATCTTCCCTACGAACACCTGAAATGCTATCATTGGTGACTTGGCCTTTGTTTAGCAGGTCTTCTTTGAAATATGAATGTTCCTGGGAAGGATGAACCAGAAGCCTACTACGCCCCACTGAGAACACATTTTTATTTATTTATTTATTTATTTTGACACAGAGTCTTGCTCTGTTGCCCAGGCTAGAGTGCCGTGGCGTCAGCCTAGCTCACAGCAACCTCAAACTCCTGGGCTCAAGCGATCCTTCTGCCTCAGCCTCCCGAGTAGCTGGGACTACAGGCATGCGCCACCATGCCCAGCTAATTTTTTATATATATATTTTTAGTTGTCCAGATCATTTCTTTCTATTTTTCAGTAGAGACGGGGGTCTCGCTCCTGCTCAGGCTGGTCTCGAACTCCTGACCTTAAGCGATCCACCCGCCTCGGCCTCCCAGAGTGCTAGGATTACAGGCGTGAGCCACCGCGTCCGGCTGAGAACGTGTTTATTAAGTGACTTCCTCTCTCCTTCCCAAGCCCAGTTACAAATGGGGGCAAGAAACAGAGAGCCGGGGAGATTGTAAGAGGCCGGGCTTTGCAGGATGGATTCTTCTTCAGACTTGCCAGTGATCTCATCACCACATGTTTACGGGGAGAGCAGTGGCCCTGAAGGAACAGGAGAGAATGTTCTGATTTGCTTCTGTCCCGAGCGGTGAACAGCAGGAATGACTGCAGCTGTTCTCTCTGCCAAGGACAAATCTGATCTGATTGCTCTGAGGTGAAAGTGAGGAGGAGGGGCGCGGGTCTGGCTTTTGCCTGCCAGGGTTGGTTGTTCATCAATCATTTGCTAAGCCAGTGGTTCTCAGATTTTGCTGCATGTTGGAGTCACCTGGGAAGCTTTAAAAAAAATCTCAGTACCCAGGTCGCACCTTAGATAGATTAAATCAGAATGTCTGGGGGTGGTTGCCTGGCATCAGAAGTTTTTAAAGACAACCCCCCTGCCCCGGGTGGTTCCAATGTATAGCCAGATTTGGGAACCACTGTCCAGAGCATTTAGTGTAGGAGGCACCTTAGGTGACACACGACAGGTGAGTACTTGTTTCCTGCCTTCTAGACACGGTACTTAATTTTTAAAAACTTTATTTTTTAAATTTTCATGCAGTAAAATTTATTCTTTTCTGTTGGTGTAGAGTTCTATGACTTTTTTGTGTGTCAAGATATAATTCACATACCATAAAATTCACCCGTTTTTTTTTTGTTTTAGAAACTGAGTCTGAAGGCAGAAAAATTCACCCTTTTAAAGTGTCTAATTCTGTAGCTTTTAGTATATTCACACAGTTGTGCCATCATTACCACTGTCTAATTCCAGAACATTTTTGTCTCCCAAAAATACCCCATAACCATCAGAAGCTGCTCCCTATTCTCCCCTCGCCCCAACCCTTGGCAAATATGAATTTACCCTCTGTTTCTATGGATTGGCCTATATGTTTTTCCTTTTTTTTTTTTTTGAGACAGAGTCTCACTCTGCCACCCAGGCTAGAGTGCAGTGTCGTCTGATTAGCCTTTTCTTGACATTTCATTTATAAATGGAATTATGCAATATGTGGCCTGAACATATTTGCAATAGAATGAGCTACCTGCCTCACTGAGCCTATTAATTAATTCTACAAATATTTATTGAATGCCTACTATATGCCAAGCACTGTTTTTTTGATGATTATTCATTTGTTCCTTTCATTTTTAGTTAACATGCAATCATAGCACATATTTATAAGATAACAGAGTGACATTTTGATACATGTATACAATGTGTAATGATCAAATCAAGGTAATTAGCATATCCATCACTTCAAACACTGATCATCTCTTTGTGTTGTAAACATTCAACATCCCCTCTTCTAGTTTTTAAAAAATATACACTAAGTTATTGTTAATCACATTCACTCTAACAGTGCTACAGAATGCTGGCACTCATTTCTCCCGTCTATATATTCTTGCTCCAAAGAGAGAAGTTTTCTTCAGTCTTCCTGGTTCCATCCCCTCCCCTCTTCACCCTGTGCTGTCTTCTCATGAAGTCTCTTTCTTTCCTGTCCCTATCTCTCCTGTTTCCTTTCTCACCTGCCAGAGGCCTCTGTGTCCTTGGTCTTATGAGGTCACTGACCCCTGGGTTAGGGACCTCTGCTCTGAGGCTGCAGAACCATCTTTGGCCCCTCAGTGGGGACTTTGCACCCCGCTCCAAATAAGCAGGACGCTATCTTGGGGATTCTTCCCGTGTAGCCTTGTGCCAGGGCTTAGGGGATGAATTTAGCCCTGGGTCACTTTCGGTATGAATTATCGAGCAGTTTTCTGTGCGAACCTCAGGCCGATGTTGCGCCAACAGCTCTACCAGCTCAAGCTTGTTCAGTTAATAATTTACTGCCAGGGAAATGGGAGTTAAATGAGCTTGGAGGCATATTTTGTGTGAACTTTGCAGTACCTCTGACAGCAATTCGTGTAATTTGTGCGGGCAGATACTAAAGCTGTCTGCATTCTAATGTCCTGCCTGCCACACTGACCCTTTGGATCCATTTTATTAACATGGCCGGCTTTGATTGATGTTCATTTTATTGCTTTCGTTTCTGCTCTGAGCTCATGACCAGAGCGGTGGTGAGTGTGGAAAATGGCTCTGGGAGGAATTAAGTTCCCGGGTGTGCTTGTGCGAGGAAATCTACCAGCAGCTGTGGGTTTTCTCTGCTTTGCAGGGCGGGGATGTCTTGCAGCAAAACTGCCCCTTTCTGACTTACTGGCCCCGGTGTATGTTCAGAGCCCACTCTGTGGGTGTGCTACCTGTGCAGTTGAGCAGGGACCCATGTTTAGAAGGAGCCTTTACTTGATTTAATATTTAATGCTCTGCTGTTACCATTTTGACATTCCCTTTTTTTTTTTTTTTTTGAGACAGGGTCTCGCTCTGTTATCTAGGCTACAGTGCAGTGGTGTCCTCATAGCTCCCCCCTCAAACTCCTGGGCTCAAATGATCTTCCTGCTTCAACTTCCCAAGTAGCTGGGACTACAGGCGCGTACCACCACACCAGCTATTTTTTCTATTTTTTTCTTATAGAGACAGGGTCTTGCTATGTTGTTCAGGCTGGTTTTGAACTCCTGACCTCAACTGATCCTCCCGCCCCGGCCTTCCAAAGTGCTAGCATTACAGGTGTGACCCACCGCACCCAGCCAGTTTGACATTCTTAATAATTTATAAATAAGCAGTCACACATTTTCTACCGGGCCCTGAAAATTCTGTAACTGGCCCTCAACATGCGCCATGGTCTTCACGTTGAGCTTAGGCGACCCACCTAGGTCATTTTGTCCTTTCTCCTTCTCTGGGATCATCCCAAAATCCTGACTGTTGAAGACCCTCAAGGAGGCTATGGGGCTGCCCTGCTATCCCCAAGTTTTCTTTTCTTTTTTTTTTTTTTTTTGAGACAGAGTCTCACTGTGTTGCCGAGGCTAGAGTACCATGGCGTCAGCCTCGCTCACAGCAACCTCAAACTCCTGGGCTCAAGCTCCCTGAGTTTTCTTGTTCCCTTCTGCAGAAGCAAGCACTGCCATCCATCTTTGGGCGTATTCCAGACTCTACGTTTCGATGAAAGATATGTACATATCTCTATATTTATTGTTCTTTACCAGATGGTGGGATAATTTGTACACTGTTTTGAACCTTCCTCTTTTCTCCTAACTATGCATCTTGGAAATAATTCCAAGTCTCCATACAGATCTACTTCATTACTTCTTTGGTAACAATTTGCCATTGTTTGGAGTCACCATAATTTACTTCCCTGGTCTCCTGTTGACAGACATTTAGATTATTTCCAAACCTTTGCTCCTATAAAAAAACTCGTAGAATAGGGTTGCCAGATTTAGCAAGTTAAAATACAGGCTGCCCAGTTTTGAATTTGAAATTCAATCTTTGAATTTGAAATTTCAGTTTTGAATTTGAAATGCAGATAACAATGAATACAGCAGAATCCCCATATCTGTGGGTTTGCTTTTCAGTTACCATGGTCAACCACAGTTCAAAAATATTAAATAGAAAATTCCAGGAATAAGCAATTCATAAGTTTTAAATTGTGCACCACTCTGACTAGGGTGATGAAATCTCGAGCCATCCCACTCTGTCCCACCTGGGACTTGAATCATCCCTTTGTCCGGAGCATCACGCTGTATATGTTTCCCACGTGTTAGTCACTTAGTAGCTGTCTGGGTTAGCAGATTGACTGTCGTGGTATCTCAGTGTTTGTGTTAAAGTAACCCTTATTTTAGGTAGTGATGCTGGCATGTTGTTATAATTGTTCTATTTTTTTTATTAGTTATTGTGGTTAATCTCTTACTGTGCCTAATTTATAAAGTAATCTTTATCATAAGCATGTGTGCATGGGGAAAAACATAGGATATACAGGGTTTGGTACTATCTGTGGTTTCAGGCATTTACTGGGAGTCTTGGAAATCTATCCCCTGAGGATAAAGGGGGACTACTGTAATTTCTTAGTATAAGTGTGTTCCATACATATGTACTAAGAAGGCAGGACATTTGGCATATAGCTATACTAAAAAAAAATGTTGTTTCTCTGAAATTTGAATTTAACTGGGTGTCCTGTATTTTATTAATATCTGGCAACCCTATCCTAGAACGAAGCCTGGCACATAGTAGGGGCTTAATAAATACTTATCGAATGAATGAATAACCGTTCCCTTTCTCAAATAAAAGCTCAAGAGGGCAGTTGCTTTGGCATGTTCCCTGCTCTGTCCTCAATGGTTAATAGGTATGTGTTCAATACATGGACAAATGCTATAATGAATGTCTTCATGAATGCTTCATTTGGCCTGTAAGAGTATATATTTGCAGGATAAATTCATTTGTTTAAAAGTCTGACAGATTCTAACAAATTGCCCTCCACAGGCTTCCAGCACTTCTTGGCCAGGTTGTCTAATTGTATTCCTGTTGTCACCTAACTTCACTTAACCTTTGGGGAACTTCCCCCTTGAGGCTGCCCTAAATGGGGGTCAGGAAGAAACCGAGAGTGCCAACCCCATTATACCACCCCTTTATGCCTCTTCCATCAGTGTGTGCCAGGAAATGAGGAATTTTAGATGTAAATGGCGGGAGATAACATCTGGCTCATCAGGGCCCCAGACTGTCTTGTCCTCAGAGGTGCTAGAGGACCCCAGCAGGCCCAGCCAGCTCCTGCTGATGAATGGCTGATATTGGCCGGGCTGTCCCAGAGGCTCACCCGGGTTCATTGCCCACCTGCCTCCAGTCTTCCAATCTGTCACCAGCACAGGACGATTTAATCATCCTAACGAGGCTGTCACTGAGAGCGCATTCCACTGCCTCCCGTGGGAAAGTCGGTTCCTGTCCTCCCCCAGCCAACTTAAGCACATGTGATCTCTCTTTGCCAACCACAGAGATCTGGGTGGAGGAGGAGCTGAGGTTACATGGAGCAAAGGGGACACAGTGTTCAGTCTTTTGAATCAGGATGTGGGATGCTCGGATCTGGGTCCTTATTTCACCACTTCCTGTACTAGCTGGATGACCTCGGACAAGTTACTTGACCTCTCTGGGCATCAGTTTCCTCTGCAGTAAAATGGGGCTAGTAACCCCTAACTATTAATATTACCTCATGGGTTTGTCATGAAATTCAAATCAATAATTTAAGGGGAAGAGGGTGTGTAAATTGAGAAGTATTCTATAAATACAAAATATTTGGGGGTTCAGAGTGTGGATGGCAGAGGGTCTTGAGTGGTTTCTGAGTTATTATTATTTTCACTAGTGTGGTTTCAAAATTTCTATTCAGGAGGGTTTCAAGGGTGACAACATGGAAGGTGTGTGGGATGGTTGTCCCTTACAAAAGAATGAGAAACAGTCAATACAATCA